>JAOXNN020000028.1:688399-716167 GCA_028571205.2 Hydropsyche betteni | reverse complement strand
TTAGCTTTATCACTTTTAATAATAATAAATTATGAAAAATATATTCAATTGCTATTTTGAATTTATATTATATTTTAATCGTAATTGACATTTTTGAATTTTTTTAAATCAAAAATAAGTACTAAATACAAACAAATTAATGAAGGAAAATTAGTTTTATTAATATAACATGATGACACAAATATGTGTCATGAAAAATTTTTGCACAGAAAGCTGATGACACAAAGGTGTCGCAAAATTTTGTAAGATTTTGGTTTACAAAATCTTGCGTTAATTTTAGAATACTATGTGTCATCGGCAATCTGTGCAAAAAAAAATTATGACACATATTTGCGTCATCGGCCGCGAAAGCGTTTTAAGAATTTTTTAATAATTACATAATAATAGACTTACAAAAATCTAATTGCAACACAAAAAGTAAATCGCCGCAGGGATGGCGAGGGTAGATTCCGTTTTTAACAACTACTCGATCGTTTCAAGTTGGGTACTTCACCATTCGACTCAAAAATTAGAGTTTAATCCCTCATCGATGTGACGATTCCGAAAAACGGCTCCGATTTTTCACTATATCGACAGCCATACAAAATATATTTACCGATACTGATAATATCTATACCCAAACCGTTTTTTTCCGAAAACGTACCTTTACCACTTCCAAAACAATTACCTTATACTTATAAATAATGCATATCAACAATCACTTATGAATCACGACAACCTCGACATCTCAACTCGGCGACAGGTCACGTCATCATTGCATATCACCTTTTTTTCCGCAGAACTAAAAGCACAGCATTCATAAAGCTCCGAGTGTGTGTACGAATCGCGTGTGTGCAATCGCGAAAGCTCAAGGATTAACCGACACTGAAAAATACATGCCCGCATAATTATTTATTTTTCATGCGTTCGGAAGTCGCGTTTCAGCAATGCGGGATAATTTCGTATGAAAAAAAAAAACGTATGAGGATGAGAATCCTTTGAGGATTTTTTTTTCGGTATATTTTGTGACGATAGATGAGTTGGTGATTGATGGATTTTCCGAGAACCTGTTGAACATGTTCGTGATAGAGTCGTATAAAATCACCTTGTTGAATATAATATAATATAATACAAGTATAATATTATATTAAATGTTTCAATTTATAAGTATTTTTTTTTTTTAGAAATTTTTGATATAAATTCATTTTTAATTATAATAAAAATAATTAATATATCTTATAATTAATTTTTAGTTTGATTATATTATAATATTATAACAATTTTACCTGATTATTATATTTCTAATTACGCAGTAAATAATATTTAAGAAAAAAAATCATAAAATATCTTTATATGATTGCGCAGTATTTCGGATCGTGCAAAAGTATTTTCAGATCTCTGAAAGGAATCTTAATCACTTCTATAAATTCTTGGAAGTGAATTCTTTTGAAAGCTCAAACAAATCCAAGATTCAAAGATATTTTTCAATTAAAGTTCAATATTCAATTTGTGGTTTTGATCAATGAGTTAAAATAAAAAATAATTAAAAAGTAAATTATAATTGCAGAAATTAAAATAACGTATATAATAGAATATATTATTATTTATAACAAATCGAATATCAAATAGAATAAATAATAAATAAATTAATGCACCAGTGGTTAAACATGTAGTATTAATCGACCATTTATCAGAAAAATGACCTTGGTTTTTGGAAAATTTGATTGTTTTAATGGCTGAAAATTAAAACCTACCAATTTCACCCCTTTCGAAAAATTACCATTTTTGGAAACCTTATTTTGGTCAATTATTAGTGCTTGATCAACCACTGGTGTATAACCTTAAATAAATAAATAATGATCAATTAGTCAATTATTACTATTATTTTTATTTAAAAATTATTATAACAAATAATAATCTGCAATTTTTTCATCATAATACAAAAATCATATTCTTTCATTTTCAAGCGTTTTTCAAGTCTGGTCAGCAAATGCCTTCGACTTATTGATTGTCAAACTACGCGTAGTTTTTTTAATTGATTTTTACGTCGTATCATAAATATTAGTGTTATTTATTACGACATGTATTTTTTGCGTCGTTTCGATTGGAAATTTATTGTTCGGCCGAACAAAAGGCTGAAAAAAGCATTAAATTTTTGTGTATCGTTGATCGATTAGCCGCCCTTGCATGACTTGGCTTTTTACACAAAAATTTCACGCGAACACAACTTGATAAAATAAAATAAACATCGCCCATCCTTTTATAAGAATCTATAGAATATTGTGATATTTTCGTATAATATTACGGGGCACTTGAGAATTTTCGTATTTAGGCCGGCCTAACAAGGTTTTATCCTAAACAAACTTATTTAGTATGCTAATTTTTATGTATGAAAATGTTGTTGTTTTGATTAAAAAATATACATTATTTATGATTAATCATTTTTCGTATGAAATTATATATTGGAACGCACAATTTTTTAAGTGTTAATGAAACAAATTCGTTTTAGCATTTCGATTGACACACTTGATACAGTATAGCGTGCGAAATCGGTAATTTTTTCAAAATTACACTAATTATATTTCTCGTTTACGCGTTTAACAATTTCATCAAACAAATTTGAATATCTCAAAAAAAATCTAATAATATTTAATTTAAATGCGCGATCAACATACCCATCAAAACTCCAGCGAAACTAATTAATTCTCGATATTTCAATAAGCACAACTTCCGTTTGTTCATTTTGCAAATAACAATAGATAATATTTATTGTTTATCCCCCCCCGCATACAACAGTATTATTTCCGGGATTTCGAAGCGTTTAAATATTTGTATGAGTCGGCCATTTTCTCGGCATTACGCTCGTTAACGTTCGGCGGCCATTAACAAGTTTTATGCAAAGTTTGCGCGGCTCATGCATAAACATAAACATAAATCTGCGAAATTCGAGTGTCCCTTTTCATATTGTGATGTTTTAAATGTTGGAATTTCGACGGAAAAGGTTTTCCTTTTATTGGCTCCGACGAGCGTTTTTGTAAATGGTGGATTCTGAAAGACTGAAGCGTTCGAAAAAAGTCATAGCTTTTTTAATTTTAAATCTTTTTAATTTTATTTTTTTCAGGTGTTATAAAGTGTTTTTAGAGATTAAAATGGATACTTATAATGCCACGATCCAATTTTATTGTAAGATAAAAGATAAGAGATTTAAAGTCAAATCAAATGGTATATTTTCGGGGATGCAATTGATGGTGAAAATGCCAGAAAACATTCAGGCATTTTCAGTAACCCAAAATCAACAGTTTCGTTTATTGATTTACTAGTTCAAATAAAATTATTCTTGTAACTCATTATTGATTAATTTTGCATTAAAATATTGCTTATATTTTCTCTGAGTTTCAAAAATTAATCTTTCACTAGAATAAAAAAAATCTAATGCGTTTTACTAGTTGTTGAAAATCATATGAAATCTGTAAAAAATAAATTAAAATATATTGTAATTAACTAATTATGACTTTCCCAAACTTTTCCAGACCTTTCAATGGCCACCTTATATCAAAAAAATCACAATTTTATTTTCTCTTACAAAAAATCACTGATCCAATTATCATTAAAAATCGGAACAATTATAATTCAGAAATCGCCTTTTCCCATCCCGTTTGCAAACTAATTTAGCCATTATTAGTCGATTACGTTTAAATATGCATACGGGCTTAATGGATTCCCTAAATTTCGAAAACACACGTATCGCTTTAATGGAAAACCTTTGAAACACCATTTTCGGCTATTGACACAACACAAAAAACTAGTATACGAAACTCACGAAATATCGTATTCTAATTCGACTTTTTTTCATATTTTTTCAGACGGTCACTTTCGCAGCAGAATCGAGAACAGCCGAAGTTTTTCGAAAACCTAAACAAATAATATAAATAATACAAAAAATAGTGTAGTGTCGGCAGCGACAATGTGCTGTGTTTGTGGCTTCAAACGCAAGTGATATTGTGCAAGTTGAATATATAAATAAATATTATAAATAAAAAGTTTTGATCGAAAACATCAAAGATGGCCGAAGCCGAGGGAGGATCCGAGCAGGATGATGTTTCATTCTTACGAACGGTGAGTTTTAATTTATTTATATTATAAATCGTATATTTTTATAATAGTTCAGCATATTTGCTTAATGCATTGTATGAGCAATTCAAAAGACGATGCAATTAAGTCCATTGAATGAAAATCTTTTGAAATCGTTATACAAACAATCAGAAGTCGAAAAGGTTTTCAGTTGCGGAAAAAAAAGAAAGAATGAATAAATAAAAATATTCTTTTAGAATTTTTTTTATAATAAATAAATCGTATTAGAGCAACCCAAATTAAATATCGCATTTTATCAATGAAACTTTTGAAATATAATAGTGTTTCGTAAATGAGACACTAAATTTGGGTACCCCTAATATTGACTTCTCAATACAGTAAACCCTTCCTATAACGTCAAGATAGATTCCACTTATAAGCTTTTTCAATTTTAATTTTTTTTTTGGGCATTTTTACGTGTTAACTGCTTCAAATGCATTTGAAAAAAAATTGAATTTGTATACATTTGAACGATAAAAGGAGGGACCTTATAAGGGAGTTTACTGTAGTTCATATTATAATTGGATGAAAAATAAAATTTTCTTTATATAATAATAAAAAAAAACATTTATCTATTTTGATTTAATCAATTTCTAATATTATACATATACTAAGTTGAAATATGTATTAAATGACCCGAATCAGTTTATTTTTCGTATTTATTGCTAAATAATCTCATCCGTAAAAGTTTTTCAATACTGAACCGCTTAAATGTTGCGGTTTCAGGAACGAATCCGATATTGATTGTATGTCCGATTGATTGGTGAACCGATTAGGTTTTATTTATATAACTCGGTTGGATAATCCCCTATTCTACCAAACAAACTTATCTCATTTTAAATTTATTTCCGGACGAATCATTAATTTTTCCCATCGAAGTTTCAGTTAAATATAAATAATACACTCCAATAATTCAAATCTAAAATCAATCAATTAAAATGAAATTTTCATTGTTTATATAAATATATTATGTAATAATATATTACAATGAATCTATACTCTCTAGTGAAAGTACACTTTCATCAACCTAGTTGATAAAATCTTTTTATCTAACTTCTAACACTTCTTCTTGGATAAGAAAACTTAACACCAACTTTTTTTATCAAGAATAAAAATACAGATTCACTAATGGTATAAATTCATTATAACACACCGGCTTATTAAGGAGGCTAAATTTACCATAATTTTAATTTACCGGTAGCCCGGTATTTTTTCAATAATTAAATATAAATTAAATTTTGTACAAAAACTTGGGAAAGCCGAAAAAAAATTGTAAACCTCCACAACTTAACATTTCTAAAAAAAAATTTTACTGGTAAAAATTCAAAATTTACCGGTAAACTACCAAACCATTATTTGAGTCTTTTACCGGCTTAACAGTAATGTTCTCTCTGCTGTTATACTTAAGAAAGTGTATTTATAATATAAATCACTAAAAAGTAAATCCCCGAAATATACTGTCACTGATAGCACATTTTCTCTATAACGCATAATATATAACTAATTTATGTATGTGTGCGATAACGCTCATATCAAATCTCTTTCATTCAATATAATATAAGCAAACCGTTAATATTTCCAATGGTCGGCTCTATTTATTGATTTGATTAAAAATACGTTACAGTATAATTTAAAAAAATATATATACAAAAACAGCCAATTCTATCTATCTATTTTTTTATTAAAAAATTGTTAATGAATATGTAATATTGAAAAATAATATGAGCCAGTAAATATATACGATCGGTACTGTATCTATCTATGATACGCTCAATGCAATAAATACAAATCACAAGGCTCTATTTATTTATTCAATTCGAATACCATTCTAATATTATAATAACCAATAATTGGCGATATTGCGTAAAATGGCCCGTTTTTAACGTGTTTTAAACAATTTTCAATCCATCTATACTCAAAGAATCACCCACTCATATAACCAGTAGTGTAATGGAGCTGGAACAAACCGGAGAAATATTCCGGCATTTTTTTCTGAGCCGGAACAATATTCCGGCACTTTTTTTAAATATGAGGATTTTTTTTACACCCAAAAAATGATTGTATTATTAATATTTTGTGCACGTACACAAAATATAAATAATACAATCATCATGACTATGACGTTACTAACGGGATTAGCAAATATATGAAAATATATATAGGCCCAATATTAATAACACCGGCTGTAAATTACGTAATTATATATAAAAAAATTAAATCTATGCAAAAATATTTTATAACCGTTCCGTTGCGAAAATTCGATGCCCGATGGTTATATATAGAGAATAATGTATAGGCCCGATGTTGATAACATCGACTGTGAATTTATAACCATACTATTACGTAATAAAATAAAAATTACAAAAATTATAGCCGTTATTATAATGATCATAAAGACTAAATTTTGAGGTTGCGATTTTCGAGCTCGAAAATGATGTAAATAGTGATTATAGTATATAGTATATATAGATACCCGTACTCGATTTGAATATTTAATATTTAATTAATAAAACCAGTTCATTTATTACTGTCACAATTACGACATATAGGCATCATATTATAGACGTTAACTGTATACGCATAAAGACCATATTCGCGAAGAAGTCGCGAGCGTCATCGAACGAACAAACAAACGAATACACACACAGAAATCCGCTATTATATATAGGGAATATAGTTTTAAGTATTATATTTGAAATCTTCAGATGTTTTTTTATCATTACATAATGGAATATTTTCAATTTTTAAATGACCATTGGAAATATATCATGAAGGAATACAGTGAACCCCCCTATAACATCGAGATAGATTCCACGTTATGGGTGTTTAAGGTTTTTGAATTTAATATTTTTTGGACATTTTTATGTGTTAACTGCTTGTTTCAAATGCATTTGAAAAAAAATTAGGAAATTTGAATTTGAATGCATTTGAACGATATAGGGGGATTTTCTGTATATCGGTAAAGCATGATGATATATGTATGTATTTAATTTTACATAAACGATTTCAGATTTACTAATTGGTGATTCAACTATATCGATAATGAGTGTAATTATGAACCAAGCTTTCATTAGGGAATTTAAAGTTTGTGTATGTATAATTTTAGTGGAAATCGATATGGTAATTAGTTGAAATCGAATTTCAATATTTTGCTTCGTATATGCCATCAGTGTTTCCCTACGTGGAGCATACGCCCCACCAAGGGGCAATACGGCAATCTTGGAAAGGGAATACGCAAATCATTAATATTTGTTACATTGTTGTCGAAAAACGCATTTTTGAAAGAAAAAAAAACTCTGCCTTTTCAAGAATATAATGGCAGCACCACTATGATACTCTTAAAATTATTAAATGGTCGAGCATTTATGTCTTATTTGACAAACATGATTTGAAAAGGGGGCCTTGGAGATTTTTTAATCGTTGAAGTGGGGCGTGGTACAAATAAAATTGGGAGACACTGGACTATATGGTTTGATATTAAGTCTATAAAATATATGTGAATTTACAAAAATCATCGAAATAGATAATATTTCTAAAACACACCTTGAGTCGAGATTCGATTTGGTTTGAAGATGAGTTTGTTGTGTAATTTTAATTTTTTAGTCTATTATGATTCTGTGATGGATTGTTATTAATTTGAAATTTATATCAAATTGACCGCAATTGCGGTTTTACGGCGCTTCGAGGTGATTATTTATTATGTTATAATAAACGTTTGACAAATACAATTTTCATAATAAGCGATTAAATCCGGCTTTATTCGACGTCTCGGCGAAAGTGATATACTTAATTTGTTTTTTATCAAAGTGGGAATAAGCGGTGAAAATAAATTCCCGCCAATAATTTCAATATTTAGATCGAGCTGGTGATAAACTCGGCGTGCGGACTTATTCTATAAAATTTTAACGTATCGATAAAATTCCTCATCATCTAACAATTCGAAGCATTTTTTTTGTGTCGATTGTATTATAATTGAATGAGATTTCGTGTCAACATTTCGTAATAGCTCAATTGTATTTTAAGAAGCGCTGTTTTACAAATTTTTCATATTGTGGTTCTCGTTGATTATACATAACTTCTCTCGGTTTTTCGTTTGTGTAACACTTCCGCTACGTCATTTTTATTCATTAGGCTGTTCTGAGATTAAATTTTTTCTTCGCTGTTCGCCGACCGCGTATTTTTTGTGCTATTTTTTTTTTGCGATATCTTAATTGGCGCCGTGTCCGACTCTTGTATAAGTAGATTTTTATTAAATAAAGAGAAATTAAAAAAAATGTAGTTAAGTAAACATTTGTGTGTGCCAAAGTTTTTCCGCCGTTTTATCGATTCTTTTATTTGCGGAAAAACTGTTTCGTATAATTTTCATTCTTTCATAATAGTTTTGATTTTTTTTTATACATTAATTCATTTGCTTTGATATAATCTTTTTTTTCCGTATTTCAAAGTAAACTTCGATTGACCTTAAACATTGTCAATTTATCGAAATTCTCATTTCATTTTCTTTTTAATTTATTAATCTTTTCCTAAGACTGATTGTTAACTTTTATAAGGGTGCGATTTAACTGTACGTTAAAAAATTATACATTGTGCCTCAAAACGAATTATTTATGTATTCTAATACTATACGATGTTTATTATTTCTATTGCATTAAAGAATCTCGTGTCGGGCATTATTTTATTTGTAGTGTGCAATGGAAAAATTGATTTGGCATTATAATGTGAGTTTATATTAAATGATCAATAGAAAAAAATAGATTTGAGCATTGAAACCATTAAGAGGTGGCAACGCCGTCAGAGTAAAGTCTTCCTCCATAGATAATACAATACATCTGTCAACGTTTCCTTTTGTTAAAATTTTGATCACATTTTGACAATTTGTCCCATTTTTTATTCTATTATGAAAGTTGTGAATAATGGTCGTGCGGTTGGTATTTCGCGTCCACGGCGTTGTCCATATTATATTTATATTCATTCTATAATAATACACGTTTTGTTCGTTTTTCGAATGCTCATGCAAAATGCAGTCATAATTTTTTTAATGCAAACTAATTTTATTAAATGCTTTTTATAAATGCATATCCCCTATATCTATATCGGCATCGGGTAGCCTATATGTCACAAACAAATAACAAATTAACTACTTTGATTTTATTAATTAAATATTCAAATCGGGCACACATTTCGGGTTCACACAATCGGATTTTCGCATTTTATCGTTTTCCGTTTCTTAACAAATCCACAGCCGATGTTATTAACATCGGGCCTATATACTATTTCATAATATTCCTCGAACATATTTAATTTTTCGCAATAAATTTTCGCCCTTACCGCGACTCACCATAATTTCGTTATATAAATTCATATCTCGACGCACATTAAAAGCACTGATGCCATAACCGACACCGCTTGATATCCCATAAAGAACGTCTCCGCCGTAACATGTCCAGTTAAGGCAACACACACAAACGATCACCGTTCCCCTTTCGCCATGCACATTCCACGCAAGATGCGCTCCCGACAAATTCCGAGCATTCGAATCGTTTCGATCGACCTTGGTTCGACTCGAGACCGGGCACGGATAGGCGGGCCGGTGGGCGGCGGGTGGGTGGATGGGCGGGTTTCGCGGGGACGACACCCCCCCCCCCCCCGCGGGAAATAAGACAAATGGCGTATCGCCGAACCGTCGGTGATTCGCAACGACGCCGAAAGGGACGGCGCCCTGCAACTCGTGAATTATAGGCAAGGGCGGCCCTCCCCGCCCTTGGACGGGATAAAGGGACCGGCATCAATAGTAATGCGACCTCTCCAGGTGTCTGACGTCAAATGCCTTCCGGAGGCTTTCGCGGTCGGCTCGATTTTTCGAGGGCCGCGCATTCGTGGGGGGCTGAAACGTCTGAAACGCGTGCCGGTGACATGATCGGTTATCCGTATGGACAGTGTCGTGGGAAAATGTCGGCCGATCAAGGGCTGCGGCTCGATGCTCCGCCGGGGAAATTGTCGTGGAAATTAACGCGGTACGACAGTTTGTTGTGTACGCGTTTCGCCGTTGTCGTGTGATAGGTTGCGGTTATTTTTAATGAAAATGGGGGAGTTGCGGTGGTTTGTTGTTGTTGTTGTGTTGGAACGAAATGCGGTTCGCGACGGTCTCGGGTCGTTTCCCTGAAAGAGCGTTTCGAGTTGTAAATATGCTCGTTGAATTATAATGTATCGGCGGAATATCGAAAAATTATCGTTGATTTAATATAAGAATGATGTGGTCGAGTATTTAAAAAAAATGTCATAATCACTTTGTCCTTATTTATGTTAATATTTGTATTGATTTATCGCAATTTTACTGTCACGAGAAAAGTTTTCGTTACATTGATTAGGTAGGTTGGTGTGTTGCTCCTTTTTAGTTGGCATATTTTATTTATCGATTCTTTATATCGTATTGAGACGTAAAACGCGTTCGCACTATGGAATTAGTTGAACGTCGTTTTATATATATATATATTTTTTTAATTTCGATGAAATACTCTATGCAAAATTCCCTTGAAAATTTGGCTTTTGATTTAGTATTATTAATAAAATACATATAATATAATAGTGGAATTAGTAGATTTTCCCTCTTGTAATGTGAGATAATTAAATTACGTTTCATGAATGTGTGCATTTGGTGCTATTCGCTTAAGAAATTAGTTTTGAGATTGGTTCCCTCTTCCTGTACTGAATAAATAGAATTGATTAGGTGATATTCGAGACTGGAATGTTTAGATTCATTCGTTGCCTAGCTCATATACTTCGATCTTGAGATATTTATTTATCCGAAATAGCCATTTCGGAAAATAATTTGAATAGCTATCTATATTGAATTCAAACTTGCTTCATACATTGCTAGATAAGAGCTCTTAACTGTGAAATATAATAAATACAGCTTATGAAATATTCTCTGTTAAGTGTTTATGTAATAGGAGGTTTGAACTTATTACTCGAAATATGGAAATATATATTTCCGTTTATATGGAAATTTAATTGTATAATTAGCATTTTATCCTTCGAATGTTAGAACTTATGCGCAATTCAATTTAATATAAAATAAAAGTGCTCAATTTCCTAGAGCTTTGATTCCAAGCTTTCAGACAATGATACTCGAGAAATAAACCGCCCTCTGAATATATTTTGTATGTTTGCGAATTTTCCGTTTATGAAGTTCCACTCTCGAGTGCTCAAAATGATACAAGCATGTTGCGGCTTCACGGTATATATTTATATTTTGTATTCTGAGGCTTACAAAACAGACTTGATCGGCTCCTACATCTGAAGTTCATTTCTGTTTGTATTCAGGTTTGCAATACGCAAACCGCAAGTTAGCTGCGAATTTGTTCCTCTGTACATATTTACGTATTCCATAATGCGTACTTCATGCACGTGCATTTATGGACTCATAACAATTCGAGTGGAAAACCGGTTACACGCTCGGCTTGCGATCCACACATTACGATCTTTAATGATCAGATGGTGAGCTACTCCGTCGCGTATCGAGCTTATGGCTTCATTCATCCCTAATGAGTAGATTTTGTCAAACAGTATGATCACCGATTTGTTTTTACTCTATTGACGACGGAGTTGTCGTTATAATATTGTAACTAAAAAATATAATTAAAGGTTTATTGTATTTTTTTTGTGACTGTATTAGCGCTGATCAAATTGATTAATTTTGACCGGTGTTCGATTAAAGTTTAGATTATTTTTTAACTGACACTTCGAATGACGCAATTTCCAGGATGGACGATCAGCTATTGTGATACGTAAGAACTTGTAGCAGTTCCTAACGGTATTTAACGTGGAAACACAGAAGGGAGGCTTTCACCCTCTATTACCTCTTTCTCTGAACCTTTCATTTGCTGCTACTACACTATGCAAACTACCTATTCTTGACAGTTTACACTATGTAACTATGTAATTTCCTACCGTTGGCAATTTGTCATCTTCTAGTCGAACGTGTAAAATTATATATTATATATACGACACATTCAAAGGAAAGCGATCGAAACAGAGTTCTTTGTCTTGTTCGATTTCTATCTTTCATTGCGAATCGCCGAGCCGTCACATATTTTTCATCTCAGCACACCCGTTTAATATATGTTCATCTAACTTGCAACAGTTCGAGATGAGATGCTCCTCGGGCGTGTATTGTGGCGCTTGTATACAACGTTCACCCTTTTCGTGTTTGTTCTCGTCAAGGCGAAAACGTATTCATGTGTATATGTATATTATAAATATATGCTCACGTTCAAATAAAGCTAAATGCATGAAACTACTTAATTTTTACTTTAGATCCGTGAAATTTCGGCTTTTTGTTGGATATCCTGTGAACGATCGATGCATCGGTTTTGCCCGCTTTGTTTGTTTGGCGAAGCATGGTTCGAATTTGCATTGGGTTTGAATGTGCACACAGTAAGCTTTTTTCGCGGATTATCGTTGGCAAATATTGAGTGTCAGTCTGTTTAATTTACTCTGGGCATATCTGTCGAACAGACGATACCACCCTGTTTTGACTTCCGAACTCGTCGTGTGAAATTTTTCAGTACGGATTCGCACAAATTGTTTATCGGAAAATTTATTCGCGCTCCGACGCGTCGTATTGTTTTACGCTCGTTGATTTTATATTGTCGAATGTCTCGCGTGTTTCATTACATTATTTGTTCGTTTTGAGCTTTTTTAAAATGTATTTTCAATTTTATTACAGCACTTTTTGCGCACATTGTTCGCCGTGTGTTCGTAATATGTATACCTTTTAGTATTTACTCTCCCTCGCTACGTAAACTTGTACCGCGAACTTCCTTTTGTATCTCTCCAGAGACGAACAACGATAATAAACCGTCTTGTATTCATTTGGTTTATTTTTTGTATAATTTTACCGCAACGCTGTCGGAAAACAACGAAAATGAGAACTCGAGTGTGCTCCGATTACATCATTATTTTCCCGATTTATTTTCACATATTTTTCTTTTTTTTATGATTCAAAAAATACAATAAAAAAATATATTTCGTTCGAAGCATCTATCTGACCAATTGACATGAAAAATATTACATTTAGAAAAACTTTTTTTTCGCTTCCGGTTAAAAGTCGACTCGAGCAAATTTCATTTTTATATTCAGGTCGGCTATCATTTTTCCCAGACTGCAAATTATAGCGCATAAATTGAAAAATCTCGAGAGGGGAAAATTTCACCTGAAAATGTTCTCCTTAAATTTAACCTTACACGTGTGTATGGTTCATTACTTGACATTTTTCCTGGTGACAGTTTGTTCGTCGAAAGTTAATCGTTTTTTTTTGCATATTTTATTTATTTTCGTCGTGGCCATCGTGTCGGAAAATTGGTAACGTCTTGTGTCTCTTTGTATACCGTATACGTTCAAAATCATTGTTTTCTTGTTTATTCATCACAGATTCATGTCAATCTCGATTTATTATGATCTCTCGAATTATCGCAGGCATCACGATATTTTGCTGTAATATTATTTTTCATTAAGTTTTCGATGAATGTTTTAAGTTTTTGCGATGAATGTTTTCAAAAAATTTTCTACGTATGAAACATGATTAGATTTGTCGAATGTAAAGAAAATCGACAGTATAAGGTCGAATGATTCCGTTGTATTTATTGAAATTACATGTTTTAAATGCACTCAATCCTCATTTCACACTTTCCAGAGACTAGTTGTGTAAATAAAATGTATAGTGACCATATAAAAATTGAATATGTTCCATCGGTATATTTGGATGGAATTTCTATCCAAACAAATTTTTTTTAGAAATGTGTAATCTGGAAAAATTTCACCATGTGAAATCATCAAAAGGCATCGATTTTTTTAAATTTAATAACTATGATGCCTGCACCGAATCTTACCATTGTGGCATAATAATTCTTTTTTATATACCGTGTTAAAGTGAAAAAAAACAATTAGTTTTTTGAACCGTATTATTTCGGAATCGTGTAAAAAGAGGATTAGGTACACTTGTATTAAGAACATATTAATGTTATGATTTTGATCATATAAACGCAAAATAGCTGGGTTTTTTTCCAGTATGAATTTTACAAAAGTAAATTCAGTATTATATTATTGAATAATTAATCAATAGATAATTGCTCAGTATTTTTACAAAATACTCAGTCACACAATACCGCTTAATCTTATTTCAAAACGGTGCTTAGCTTCAATACATAACTTACAAAAAATTCTTTAGACCGACATCGTGTGCGGGGCTTCAACCCAAATTTCATTGTAACGCTCACGATAATGCATCAAAGCAATAAAACACGTCCGCGTTACATTTACTAAGGCGAACGAACACCACGCGATCCTCGCACAAACCGAACACCACAAAGACAACAAATCCATCCAGCGAACCCCACGTTCGACGAACCCATTAAAAAATCCGCACAGGTGTCACGCTAATCTCGCCACGCACGAACGTACAGTACCCCTTCAGGCACTGGCCAGTGCCCTAGCGCAAACCGTTTTTAACGATTTTCAACCGAAGCCAGTTCCGACGTCACGATTTCCGGATGCGAAGCTCCGGCGTCGGATCGATGCGCGCGTTGAGCTTTTCGCGAAAAGCTCAACTCTGCGCCGGGTGATGGACTTTGGCCTGCGCGAAATATGGCTGCGGCGCGTGCCGATTCGTTGCCGATTGTCGTATCGCGTCGGTGCACTGTGCTTTTTTTTTCTTCCGGATTTGTGGGCTTTGTAACGTCGAGTCGGCACGTTTTCCGGTTTCGCCATTCAATTTCGTAATGGTGTGTGCCGGTGGCTGTTGAGGTCGGAACGTTGCCGGTTTTTGTTGTACGATATTTTTAATGGAGGGATTGCTTTCGGGTGAAAAGAAAAATTGCGCTGAATGGCCGAGTCTGGGTTAACGTTGTATGCTAATGAGAAGGCTGGGGCCGCGTTTCGCGAGAGTTGTTATATCTGGCTTAATGGTTGGGCGTTGTTTATTTAGTTCTGGATGTAAGTTTTTCAAAGGGATCCGTTCTCCGAACTGCAATTTGAGAATATCGTCCGCGGATAAGATTTCTGGGAGTGTTGCTTGTTTCGGCGCTTTGAACGTCCGCTGGTTATGAATGGATATTTAATTTATGAATTGACTTCGCTTGAGTAATGGTCGGGAGATTTTTCGCGAAAATCGCGCTGCAAATCTTCCCGTTGAAGTGCGTTAAGTGCTGGTCGCTTTTCAGGTAATTCTTCGTCGATGTAAAATATAATTGGCGCTTTTCATTCAATATAATTTGGTTGCAAACCACAAATTGATAATCGTCAATGTATAAAATTAGCTACGTATTATTTATTAAACAATTCTTCAAACAATAATAATCATTTAATCTTTGAAAACGCCGCAAGGACATTCTAAACATTAAGATTGATTTATTTCAATTAATTTAGACTAATTTTTCACCCGTATTCTAAACAATTATTTCCACGGCATTATCTTCAATCGTGAATAATTTTATATGGGTATTCGTACTTATAATAATATATAGATAACTGCGGTTGTCGATTTTTGAAGTACGCAGTTTTGTACTTAATTAGCGAGTAAATAATATTCTGATTGTCAATTATGGAGATGAAAGATGAACGAACAAATTCTTACATTATAGATACCGCTCTGCCAAGTTCAACGATTATGAGTTTGCTCTTTGTTTTACAATTTCTCAGAATCCGCGAACCTCGCCGATATTCGAGTGAAGTCAGTCGAAAAAATTATCAAAATTATAACAAAAGTTTTGAGCTTAATTTTGTATATCTAACGTGATCTCTTTTTAAAAAAGCGCTCTTTTTCCGCGCAGAATACCTATTTTTCTTTTTCTTTCCCTTCGATAATAACCTGTGGGATACTAATGCATATGCTTTTTTCGATTTATAATATTCTTTGAAAGCACAACTGTTATTTTCCGAAGAGCATCACATTTAAAATAATATTTGTAGAATATCATTTGAATATTTAACGGTGCGGGGTTTTTCCCCACAATTATTCTAATGCTTTTTTTTAATATTTCAAGCATCGACAAATGCAAATTCGCTTCTATCGAACCTCGACGATATTCCACTATGCAAAACGATTGTTTTAAACGTTAACACGACGTATTGATTTAAGAATATAATTTATAAATATATATATATTCCCCAGGTTGTGTTAGAAGCGCGCTTTTTCGTTCTCCGTGAAAAATCGCGCCCCGTCAACGATAAACGCGTATCCGGATTGTACGTAACGTTCGATCAATATTTTTCAATTTTCCCTCCGATTTTCATCTATGGATTTTATATGGCATACGGCACACGTACACGTGGCGGACATCGGACAAATGGGACGGGCTCGAGTGTAGTTGATTGCCCAACATTTGACTATCGCCGAACCAACCCTCGGCAACAATCTGACCTCTGACCCGCCTCGTTCGTGCATTCGGCCGATATTTCATCCGGGCATTTTTTTTTTTTTTGTGTGTGTTTTCGGTGTGTGCGATTGTGATTTTTGCACCGGTCAGCACAACCGTCCGGGGATCGTTATTTGGGTGTCGATTTTGAGTGTTCGCAAAGTGTACTGTTGCGATTGTGCTCGGATGAAATTTTGAGTTTTCAAATATGTATAAAACTTGAATGTATCGAGTGTTGTGTAGACCGCGCTCGTTTGTGATGGGTGCACGAATCTGTTTGCGATAAAATAATGCTAGGGGAAAAGTTCGTAATTACGTTTCGTAATGTGTCTGCCGGTTCGGCATTGAAATTAGCGAATTGATTCGAAGTTGTACGGATATTTCGGAGTTGTGTTGGACACGGTGAATTATTATTTTTTTTGCTTCATAAACGAACGAAAGGGATTTCGTCCGGCGGGAGTTTTGAAACGGGACGATCCTGCGAATGGAGGAACTTTTTAATTAGAAAAAGTTCTGAACTTATTTGTTTCTTTAAATGCTTACCGTTTTGCGATGTACTTGAAAGTCGTTTTCGTTTACTTTCAGTTCATAAAAATGTCTGTATATTTCGAATATAGCATGGAAATAATTCTTTAGTTTGAAATTTCATTTTAATAGTAGTATGTATATATATAATATAATAAATTGATACGTATATTGTGAACCTCATTTAAAAATAGCAGTTTATTTAGCGATAAAGCTTATGTTTTATTTATTATTGGATCATATTTTTTTTAATTGCTCGTCATTATGTAATATTTGTTTTGTTTTAATTATTCACTTTTTAACTGAAAATTTAATGTTAATAATCAAAATACATATGAACGCACTTAGTTTATATTAGTGAATTCTTTGTAACCGGACTGTTCAATGTTTTTCCCTCGTCATAAAATATTCCAGTTGTAAACTTCCAACGTAGAATTTACGACGAAAATCTGAACTCGTATAATTTACCTTTGCTTACTTTATATTTTGTGTGAATATTGCTACTTTTCACTTCGGTCTTCAATTACATTCACAATATTTTAATAAAAATTTATTTGATTCACGCAACAATTATTCTATTGCACCAATTGTAACTATATTTTGCAAATAACTCTAGATTAAATCTTATGTTGGTGAACTTTTTTCTTAACAAAGGGTTGCCGTTTCTTTTCATTAGATGACCATCATGTCGCCGACTACTTTTATGCTTTTTTCGCTAATACACACTACGTATGTTATAAACGTAGAAGGTATTAATACTGTAATGTTTCCCCCAGTATTATTATAACATAGCGTTTCTCAAGTAACGATTGTGATTTTATTGCACTGCGAAACAATATCGCAGGCAATCGTTACATAAAATCGTTAAACTTCATACGAAATTCAATATATACCTCAAATAACCATTATAAATATTTTCAAGTACGGTTCAATAAAAGGAATTTACATCCTGGCGATAAAGATTCGGCACTTTTGAAATGTTTAAATAGTACTTCGCTTCAATTTCAACATCACTTATCAGTTCGAAAATTCTTAATAAGCGTCAATTTCCCAAAAATACGCGCCAACTTACGAAAACGCCGATCTCGTGTGTGCACACACTAAAATTCGAAAAATCCCATCGATTAAAGTGCCACTTATGCGCAATCATCGCGAAACGCAATTTACTTTTTTCTCCGAGAAAACGTTGAGAAACACCTTATTTTTTCTTACGTATCGAGAATGTCCGCGAAAGCCTCTCTCTAGCCCTTAATTGTGCGGACGAGCACGTCGAGGGTGGAAAAATATGTGTGCTCAGTGTCTACATAGGTGCGGTTTTCAATCGGAATTGGAATTCTTTGTTGTATACCATGTGGGTTTAATTCCTGTACATACATCGGCAAAGTGTGCCATCCGTTTGAACGACACGTGCAATGGATGTCATGAAAGCGATTTTCTTTCAGCTTCGTTGAAATTTCTTTCAGCCTCGTTACAATTTCTTTCAGCCTCGTTACAATTTCTTTTGTGATGTCGGCGTTGTATTGTTAGCGATCGAGATGATATGTAAATTGCATTATTAATGTTTATCTACGATGTTTCGATGTGTTTTCTTTTTGTGATTCGAGACGTTTTTAATGGACCAATTTGTACCTTAACGATAGTCTCTAATCGTTGAAATATGCTGGAAAAAATTAATTTCGCGATTTGAATGAGGTTAAAGGGGAAGGAAAGGGGTGTCGTTTTTCATACATTTTTCATATACTCTGGTGACTTTTTTTCAGTTATATTTACAGTTGGTGGGGTCGCGGCTTGCATTTTTTTGGAAAATTATCTACAATGTGATTAAATGTACAAAAGTTAAGTATACAGGGTGGTCGAAAGGTCTGCGTAAAGCCTGTTGATAGGATATGTCACATAACTAAACATAACTTAATTTAAAGTATCATAGTTTTTAAGTTTTTATTTTTTTGATGAAAAAAAAATGAAAGATAATATAGTAGGAAAACCTTATTTTTTTGTTTTTTTACTATGTATTACATTAAATCCTTAAATAAGAATACGAAAATTTATATCAGGTGAAAACTATTAGAAATACATGATTAAAGAAATACTAGAGTTTTTTGATATTTTATAAAAAAACGAAACCCAAAGTTTTCAAATATTTTTAAAAACACGAAAATAACCAACAGATTATCCAAATAATTACTCAAAAACAATGATATTATACTTTGGACTAAGGTATGTTTGGTTTATAATGTTCCAAATAACATGACCTATCTATTACATCTTTAAAGCTTTACGGAGACCTTCGGATCACCCTATATCAAAGATCAAATTGTATTCGCACGCATCAAATAATTTCAATTGATTGTTCATAAAACAACACTCAACGTTTCATATTTCGAATCGAAAAACTCAAAAGTGAATCGATCCGGATTCCGGATTTGCAAACACGATCCTTTTTTCAGTTCGCCAACGCGCGAAACTTTTCGAAACGTCGGCCATTGTATTTTCCCCAAGTTTGCGAGGAAAATTAACAAGAAGCGAAACGCAAAGGTAAATTTACACGGCTCGATTTTTCATTTTCATTGTCGAATCCAAATAAAAATTTACCACCGCACGTGGGTTCCCGGGGGCCTTTTCGTTCCGCGTAAGCCCCGCAAAGAACTCGTATTTTTATTTATTTCGGTTTGCCCCCCGCATGTGCGTGTGTATGTGTGTTCCGACGTATGTGGGGTTTATTTATTTATTTTTCGGGTAACATTCGAAATCTGTGACCTTTGACCCGTTCGCCGGTTTCAATTATTGTCACGTGCTGTTTTTTCTTTTCGTTTTGTGTCTAACGTTTGTTTTGTTTAGTGCGATCTATTTTTGCGGAGCTTTCTTTCGCGGCTAAATCGAACAATATTTATTTATCGGTTCGCGAAGTAATTTATATGCTTTTACAAACATTGGAAACAGATGGCTGTATCGTTTTATTTTTGCTTTCCGTCAAAAATCGTCGAATAATTAAGATGTAAAGACTTTAATTTTAATGCTTTATCTATTGAAATCATAAGGATTCTATTTTTTTGACTACTTTTCTATGTTTTCAGAATTGAGACGAAAATATTAATTATTTCACATAGCAATATCTTTATTTTTTACTATTAAAGGATAATTAATGGAACTTAACTAAAATCAATCCCGTTAGCGAACTTTTTCCGGTTATTCATCGGCTAGAAATCCGAGTTTATTGGAGAAGTAAATACGATTTTCCACATTATTGAACTTTTCTATCTTTTCACAAGTAATGCTAGTGGTGATTATTCAACTTCGTCAGCCGTGCACTCTTCAATTTATTCATTGGATTAAATTGGAAATGCAATTAAAATTAAACAGATTCAACTCAACAAGTGTAGCGTATTTTCGCTTAGTCGGTTTATAAAATCTCATACGCTGCTAAATGCGTTTAAATCATGTTAATTACATTTGAAATTTAATCTCATCAACTCAGAGTTTGTTTGCGTTTAGTTGCATTAAACATAAAATTAACATCCTCAAAGCTAACAATAACCGAGCAAATAACCGTATTTGTTCTGTGGTTAATCCATTCATAGAGACTAAAGAGAAACTGCAACTCCACAAAGTTTACATTTAATTTTTAAAACACGCAATAATCGGACCGTTCCAACACACCCGAGTTATTCACGCACGAACTCTCCACCGTCCTTTGAACCCCTCGCGACGTTGCACCGATTGGAAAATACTCGCATACACAGCGATAAATAACCTCGGAACCAGAAAAATACGAATAGAAAAAGAAAAGTAGCCTCCTCAGACAGGAACGATTCGAATGCAGCATCCGAGCACTTGTTGCTCCTTCTGATTTGTATGCCGCCCGCCACTCTATACAGAACCGGCCACCCTCCCTCATCCCCATCACAAACTGTACAACCAACTGTTATTATGTACGTCCTTTCAGCGCACTTTGCAGGAAAAGAATCGTAAAAGCGGGCTTAGTCCCTTCGCCTCAATATTCAAATGAATTATGCGTTCCAGGAAATGTGCCGTTCGACACAAAACGGACACGTCTTTCGCGATCCGAGCCATAACTTCGAATAGATACGCGTTTTCGATTGTTTCCATATGTCGGACGACGTGTGTGCCGTCACATGGCATATTTCCTGAAATTGAATGGTCCGTCGGAAATAGACGGGATTGAATGAAAGGGGGCGCAGGCCGCGGGGCCCCCGACGCCTGCGCCCCTGAGCCTCGGCCCCCACACTCCGGGGGCCCGAGTTCGCCCCCAGGATTTTCCCGGCCCGGAGAATTCGAGCTGGCTGCGAGGGACCCTCGATCTGGTCGGCGCGAGGACGAGGAGTTTCGGTGCACAGGATGTCTTCGAGGACTCGTTGACCTGGCATTGTTTTTGGGGGCTCTTTCGTCCGAGGAAGGATCCAATTATGCTTAATTGGCGGGTCTCTTTCGAGGGTTCGTTTTGAATTATTGAAGCTCGAAAGTTTTCGGTTTTGTTCGGTCGCGTGTGTTGTGTTCGAAATCGAAAGGCTCGGTCGGGTCGATCGATTTTATGTCGGAGCGATGCCCGAAATGTTCTGTGTTCGGTTCGTACGCGTGCAATTTTTTAATATTCGTCGTTTTGTTTATTAGTTATACTTGTGTGGTGGAAGATACGAACCAGACGTTTTGAGAAATGTTTTTGTCAGGTTGTAACGATGTGCGTTGGAAGTGACATTCGGAGCTTGGACACCTTGGACAAGCAACGACAGTAGAACGTTCTGAATGACGTATTTTTTTGAGCATTCATCGAAATGTTATAAAATGTACTTTGTACAAAAATATACACTTTTTACGAATTAAAACTTAATTGAAATAAATTGACAGAAGAATTATAATTTATCTGCAACGTTTTTTTTTAGTACTGAATTTAATATTTTATTTAACAAATTGTAATTATTATATTTTATATAATTTTTTTTTTCTTTTTCAGATAATAACAATTACGTCGACTTTTCGTCACACAATCAACATCATAATGAGAGATAACTTTATTTTCACACCTGGTAAGTGCAATTTTCCTTTTTAGTCATTTATCAAATACAATAAGCCATCGTATACATTCTTTTTAAATCTACTTTATTCATTCATATTTTCGTTATCACCGACAAGGTTTATGAACTGATAAGATATTTTATTTCTGTATTGGCATTGTTCTATTTCGAAATTTCTGTTTCGATCTGTCTGTCGGATTTATCGACACAAATTGACTTCACAGCGTTCGAGATTGTGTTTCATTAACGCTTTTATATCCCTCGATAGTATTCTATCAGACGATTACAGTCTGGAATAACCTACTAATTGAAATCGTTTAAATATTGTAATGGAATCGCAATACGTACGTAGTCACTATTTACCTCCGGTTCAAATCACTTTGGGCTTGAATAATATATCGAGTTTATACATATACTAATTACGTATGTAGAATCCTTTCACTGATATGTAACGGATCCTTGCCGTATATTTATTTATGAGTGAACCGAATGGCTTGGGTTAATCAATTTTCGGATTTCGTTTAGTGGTTTTATTTCGGTTTTTTAATATGGGAAATTAAGATAATATATTTTGTGTGCAACGTATTTCGTGAATATTTCTCAATAATATATTTTTCATATGAAACATTTTAGTTTCCGTGTTATACTTTTTTTCAAAACATGCAATTTAATTTACACTCCAATTTTATGTTAATCGATTCAGTCGCCAAAAACATTAGATATTTTAAAATCATAGAGTGAAAATACAATATTTCAACGATATTCGCATGCTTAAAAAAATATTTTTCAAAAACAATTTACGTGTATTTTAGGATCACCGAGCAGTTAGTTTTTTCCAGTATACGTCGATCCGTACGTTAAAAGTTGTTCTTCTTTGTAGTTTTCACCAAATCGCATTTATTTTATATCGTAGGTAGTACATAAGAGTATTGTATCGCATAAGCGCGTGGCACAATGGAGCTGGAAAAGCGCTTTTCTTCGTGAAAATTCCGTGGAAATACCGCCTGGCGACACCAGTTGCTCGCTTTTCCACAACGTAAAAGCGGTCGCCGCACAAAGTTCAATTTAAATCCGGATTTTCAATGGTATTAAACCGTGGCAAAAATCCGTTTATGGGTTCAGGGTCAGAAATGTCTAGTTTTCGATTAGTTTCCGAATCGGGTTGATGTATTGTTGGAAAAACTTTTTCATTTATAATGGAAACCGTAACAAAGTAGGATAGAAATAAATTTTCATTGCTGGATCAGAATTCTCGTCCTAGTTGGCATTGTGTGTCGTCTGATTGTTAGGGTGCTCGATGATAATCCGATGATTGATGTGGGAAAATTCATTTATTATTTAGAATAATAAAAATTTGTTCATTATGATACACCTGTTCTGTTTCCATGTAATTTTTTCGTTATGTAAAATAATCTTTTAAAATTTTTTATTATAAACTTTTAATGAAATTCAGAGCTCTCTGATATTTTTCATATTAAAATAAACTCGAATATAATATATTATGGATAAGTATTTCAACAATCTCTGCGTTACAAAAACAAAGCATTAAATATTTTCCGCTTTTACGATCCGGAGTGATCGAGAAAATGTACGTGAACTCGCACGAAACATATTTGCAAAATATTACAGTTCACAAAGTTACATACGCTGTAGGTGTTCAAATATGTAAACGTCTCGCAGTCCTCAGGGAGGGTAGGGGCGTCACAGTTTGAGGTACATTGATTTAACCCTAAATTAGTTACGCATGAGCACTGAACTTCTGCTAGGGAAAAGCACGTGTTCATTTTATTTTTTAAATACGCTCGTTTTCCTTCGACGAACTACATCTCGGCTAGAAGTTTCGTGCGAATCGCAATTTCATCAAAGGCGCTCGTTGTTTCGAATTCTCCACGACATCGAATATTCCCATTCGTATTAAAGGCTCGAGGGCGGACAGCGCGGACGAAAGGCAATATTAAATACTTTGACATTCGTTAATAATCCCGCATTTCAAATATGCTCCGGGAACATTAATTTTCCCATAGTTCCCGCGCACCCCGCGGACCGTAATAATTTCAACCGTTTTGACATTCCGTCTTTTTACTTACACACGCCGAATCGAAACCTCGCATACGCAAATATAAATAATACACAAGACATTGGAGGGTCATCGTTCATCCTAAAGGTTACGGAGGGTGTATTTCGCGCGTGTACACACCCACACTTTCCCGCCCTTCGGAAATTTCCCGGGAAAATCCCGAAAGGGGGTGCTCTCGCAGCGGCGGTTTCGCAACCGAAATGCAAATGTGGAAACGTTTGGAGTTTTTTTTTCGTTTTGTTTTCCTTCGTTGGAGATTTCTGCTCGACTTTGGCGTCGGCGGTTAAGTTGGGCCGGGTGATGAATCGACTGAGATTGTGGGTGGCGGGTCGCGACTCTTCTCGGTGTTGTTGTCGTCGGTTTATTTTTAGTTCGTGTGAATGGGGTCTTATAATATATTTGGTGATATAATATCAGTTTTCCGATACGGACGTTTTCTTTTGTCTCGGAAATTCATTTATAAATATCTAGTTGTTTTCCGCTCTTTCGCTTGGATAGGTGCTCGTTAATATCGCGTTACGTTTGTGAAAAAATATTGCAACTCGAAAGAATTGTCTCCGAAGATTTCCTGTGTTCTTCATTACTGCGTTCATAACGTGGAATGATTGGTATGGATCCTTCCCGTGTAAAATTTTCTAGGATTAATATTTTTCTGGGAACATAAAATTTCTTAATATCCAGTGCAATATTAAATTCCGGATTGCAATATTGCATATTTTAGTTTGTAGTCATGTTTCGCTCAAAGGACATACGGTTTTATGTATCTTAAGTGCAGTGGTATTCGCAGCATCAAACAATGGATGTATCTTTGACGGTTCAGTTCTTCGTTTGATGAACATGTAATATTAGTTCGTATGGAGTTTAAAGTGAAATTTTAATAAACGTTTGCAACCAACAATTATACTCGAACAGTTTTCGATAGTGAAAATACCATGAATACTAATGAATTTCATGCAGAGTCTCTGTAAAAATTCAATTTCACCCTACTTATTGTACAAATACCAGACTGCTAGTCAACTTCAAATTTAAAAAAGTATTCTTCTAAAAGTAATTGAGGTAATTTGAAGTGTGAGTACTTATCAAAAAATTTTCAAATACGATGTTGTGAAAATTAAAATTTTCAGTCTTAGATTAAGCACGCTTCGTGAAAGCACCTCTAATTATGAAAATTCGTGACATTCGTGCTTTTCTTTGCATTTTTTTTTTTTAGAATCAACTATTTTTTTCTTTTCAATCTTATGTATAAAATTAATCTTTTTTTCTTGCAATAAATACGGTAAACCCGATCCCTATTTTTTTTCCTGAATAGTTATAAATATTTCACAGTTTTGTATTTGCAAATGAAACTGTGCTTTTATTTTAATTTTATTTTCGATCTGTCGATTTCCCCCTATTTTTAATCTTGTTTACTCTGCAATCAGTCTACGAGTACTTTCTACTATATTTTAATAATTCTTTACATTAATAGCGCTAATCATGCATTCTACATTCATTTCACAAATATTTTGTTTTTTGTGTAAAACGAGTCCACAAAAACGTAAAATTGATGAAAATAAAAATGAAGCTTTCTATTTTGAAAATTTTGAGAATAAAATTAAATGCATTATTTTAAATGTTTAATATAAGAATTATAAAATATTTAAACTAATTTCAATCGTGACAAATATCTTTGTAGTATTATGTTTTTATTTGAACACCCATGCAAAATTATTTACATCTTATAATCTACATTCCGTAAAAAAGATTATTTAAGAAGATTCACTTAATTTTTTTTCAACACACAAATTGCTCATATACTTTGTATAAATTAAATTATTTTATTTCAAACTAATCATACTACTATTCTCAAGTTGCCTATTTGCAGTACAATTTGCGCATATTGTTTTTCTTATTATTATTGTTTTTATTTGTGTACGCACAAATACAATTACACCACCATGGCACAACAGATTTTATCCCAAAGTCACCACGCTGGCTAAGTCATTAAATCATCTCATCCACAGGACAAGGTGGCATTAAGAGGCGTAACCCTTAAGTAGTTATTGCGGTCAAATCATTAAATCATTCCATCATCAGGATACGAAGAAGGACCGACCCAAACGCGCATACCCCATATATTGGTGTGCCGATCACCAACGACAGCTCACAATTGTTGTTACATATTATATATCATAATTTGTATGGTGGACGATGGAGAATGAAATTGGAACCATTTTCGGAGTCGCCTAATCAAACGAAAGATTTAACTCTCATTTTTAGAATAGGCGTTAAAAGCAGAGTCTTTCTCTGGCTAATCCGCGGTTTGAACCATCAACAATATATTGGTAGTTCGTAGAACGTACATACCATTTCATCACGGGCTAGTTATATTTCTAACGATGCAAATTGGAGCTTATTGTATGTCTTCGATCTAGTAGCATGGAGCAAAGGATGATTTTGATATTTGACTCCTCATTATTTCGTTACTTTACCCATTTCTGAAAAGAGTGCGAACTCTTTGTTTAGTATTTGAAAAATTACGTATTGCAGAAATCGCCGTATAATATAATATGACGTGGGTTTGAAATTCGAAATCTCATTATTGGGTATTTCGATTCGATTCCTTTTCGATTATTTACACACACATTTTATTTAAAATATGCATATTCAAATTTTTTATATTACTTCAAATATACCTATCTCTCGGTTAGTACGATAAATAGATTCCGCGAAATCACTGTATTAATTGAGATCTCTATGTCTATAGTATTCGACAATTTATGCGCGATGATTGATTTGGTTTTCTTCTAAGTTGAGCGATGTTTAGTGCGGTTAGTAAGTAGATAAGTGGTTTGACCACGAATACCGTTGGTCTGGGTCCATTCGACAAAGGATGGTTTCAGTTTTCAGATCTTTGAGAGATCCCTTTGTTGCCACGTAGAAAAGCTCCCGAACATCTAATAGCACAGTACTGTAGTGGGCTATATATCGAAAAATCGATAGTAACAAATATAACTTAAGTATATATAAAAAAAACACTTTTATAGAAATTCGCATCTAAAAATTCAACAAATGACATATCAACAGACGAAATCGTACATGAGTTTTTTCTTTCTTTTTCCTTTCCTTTTCATCATCTTCCAACCGGTTTTCCACTTGACTGGCATAACAAAATCGAAGTCGCCAAAGACTCATCTATTCTCGCTAACCAAACCATTTAATCCAAGTTCAAATTTTTTTCGAATCGAATCGGAAAAAGTATATAATTTACCGAGTCAATCTAGCTTTAATTAATTAGTAAAAAACGGACAGGTATTAGAATTTAAAAGCCAGCCTTTATGTTGCCTAGACCAGGCAAACATTTTTTGGAAAGGGCCAGATCGTAAAAATTTGAGACTCGGCAGGCCGGATAGGTAACTCGAAGATATTTATATGGGTGGTTTTACTCAAATACTGAAAAAAAAAGCTCAATTTTTTAAAGTTCAAACTAATTGATCTCATAATAGTTATTTTAAAATTTAAGCGTTGGTTTTAAAAAATATTTTTATATGCAGGAAATATCAAAAAAATAAGTATTATTGAATAGCACTGCAGATTTTTTTTCGTTTTTTATTGATTAAATCTATACTGTTGA
>JAOXNN020000028.1:622482-688299 GCA_028571205.2 Hydropsyche betteni | reverse complement strand
AGGGTATTTTGCGGCGTGGGTGGCAGAGACGACTTCGTTCCACAGCACGCCGCTCTTCATCACATTGCGCTTTTCCATCGATGTGACCTTCTTCCCGCGGGTACGGGCAAGGTCGAATGCGACACAGGCAATGCGCTCAATTTCATATGTGTCGTAGACTTGCGTATCGATGCCGCGCTTTTGACCATTGCCAAGATCGATGATTTCCTTCGGGCTGCCAAAAGAGTTTTTCGGTACGCCGAGGAAATGTATGAATTTGATACGGAGGTGTGTGTTGTTCCTTTGATGCGTTCTTCCCCCTTTAAGGGATGATGTTCGGGGTCGTAAACTTTTTCCGGGGGTAAAGTGCTGATTTGCTGCCGCTGATGTGTCGATGGGAATGAGGCGTCGAAAATGTACAAATGGGGCTTATCGTCTGTCTGATCATGGTTTATGATTTTGGTGTGTTTCGTTTCTGTATTAGGTTTGGATTTTTCGAAATATTTTTTTTTGTTATAAAAGCTATTTGTTCGATATAAACGAAGTATAACTACATTTATAGATGTGTATATAATACTTAGTTACTACATAATTCATATTGGATTTGTTATAGGTGTGATAAATATGTATTTATTCAAAAATATTTTTTTTTAAATACTGAAAAATCTGAGTTATTAATTTTCGCTGAATATGATTTTAATTTATTTATAAAAATAATTCTGCAGAAAAAAATATTAAGAAAATTCTTTAATATTATACTATAAAAATAAATAAATAAATCGTGTATATTATTTTACCATAATGGAATAATGATATTATTAGTACTAAATATATGTATGGAAGTTTGTTTTGATTCGTCAACTTTTTGTTAAATTTTATTGTAGCAAAATTGTTGCTTCATATTGCAATATGCAAATACGAAAGAAAAAATTGGTCCTCTCCGGTCATGGCATCTCATATTGTTCGTGTTTATTCGTCGCAGTCATAACGTATATTATTTAATAAAAAGTTGTCAACGAGCGACACGTGCCAGATAAAGTCGAAGATTTTTCGATAACGCTTCTTTTTCTTATTCTTCGAAACATTTTTCATATAACTTCATATATCCGATAAGCCATTCATCATATATTCCTCCAACATCTAAAACACGCCGAAAGAAAGGATTGTAATCTCGTGAAATATTCCTGTTTTTTCCTCCACACCCGAATACACCATTCGACTATATTGAATCTTGCGTTAAATCGCATTCAGTTGTCGTTTCGCATTACCACTTCTTCGTACAATGCGATTAAGTTGCGTCTTTAACACGTACATTCGGCTCCTACCCGCACTATAATGCTTATGGTCTTATTAGTAATGTAATACGATTCGAAATACCTTCTTCAATTCCCATTTGGTGAGTTGTTGACATCTGTAATATAGGGATGGCCGCAAGCTTCTTAACGATGTACTCACCGTGTCCCTTTCACTCTTGAACTTTGCCATTTCCCCCATGCGCCTTTCTATTTGTAACGAATGTAGTACCCGAAATCGTATTAGCGAGTGTGATAATAAAGCGAAAATTCAGCAAACGTTCTATAATTTATGCTTGTTTTTTTATAAATGTGGGACTGAGGACTCAACCCTTTTACGACTTAAGTAGTGCGTGCGCTGAATTCAGGATTTTGTTGTTAATCACACAAAAACTATGATGAAATACAATCAGGATTTTAATTTAGTAATTTTACATGAATATTCATATTTTTTTGTAGATTATCAAAACTAATAAGTAATATGATCGTGTTGATTAGAAAAATAGATAGTATTATATATGTGATATATTTATAGGTATATGTGTTGTAAACATACATATATCATATGTCATATGTATTATATTATATGATCAGAGCCGTAGAGAGAAATTCCGGGCCCTGAGAAATTATTTTTTTTGTGAATGTCAAATATTTTTCACGAAAAAACCGTTCACTTACAAATTCCGACTTCCAAAAAAACAATATTTTTCACAAATATTCGTAATAGAAAATTTTTCAAAATTGGTCACAGGCCCCCAAGTAGCACTGGTTCTGGAAATTTACCCTCCCCCCCCTCTTAACGGACCTGTATGTGATTCATATATGTATATGTTATTTGTATTAATGTATCTTATGTACGTCTTATAAGTCATATAAAATTAATGTTACCGGATGGAATATGAAAAAAAGCTTATATTATTAAATTTGATCCGTAAATACAAGTATTTATTTGAGTCAAAAAGGGACATGTTCTTTTTTTAGTTACCATAAAGTAAATTCATACGATGATGACTATTAAAATTCGAACACTATCAGAATATTATATCTATTTCTTAACAGTGACAGAAAAAATATTACCAAAAAAAACATAGCGACCTCGCGTCGCCTCCGACTAAAAAACACCCCGACGGCAACAAAAACAAAAAAAAAAAACCACATAGCAAATAAAATATTTCACCATGCGGCATATCTTCCAGAACACTTCTGCATAGAAGATAATAACGTCGCAACGAGCTATCTCGCGAACGCCTCCGTGCCACATAATAAAGACATAATAAATAATTCCCGCGCATAATGGCGCACGAATTGAATTCGGTATTTTCTATACGCGCCGGGATTATTTATGAAAAACGATCCCATAAATTTGACGGTCGTTTCTCCGGGGGGGGCCGGCATTAATACGACTGCCCACTGCACCGGCCCGTTTAATTGGGCTGCTCGTTGTGGCTGATTGGCGAAAATGCGACGTGCTGATGCTGGACTCGGAGACCAGAGTCATCGGAGACGACTATGAGGGAATTAAGCTTTGCGGTGCTTCGGTCAATTAATCCATTTGAATATTCAGAGGGCGAACCGTCGTCCGTTCTTCCGGCGGCGATTGTGTTCTGCGACGCAGTGGTGTGGGTCCGGCAGTGTGATTCGTAAGTGGTCGTTGGTGGTTTGTTTGATTTTTTTTTTGTCGATGTGTGTTTTGAGTTGATTGGGTTTGAATGTTTTGTCTGGTGCGTTTTGATGATGATCGACGCGTACGTCGTTTTGTGTCGAAATGATGGCTTCGCATGTGTCGTCTGGGCGTTTCGTGGGTAAATGTTAATTTTGAGATGAATATATTAGCTTAAGTAGTTCTGTTCGTATCTAGCTGGTGCAGAATGGTTAATTAGGAATAGCTAATGTATGTATCCTAATCGTTCGTACGAATTAAAATATATATTTTAGAGTTGAAGTGATTTTCGAAACTAACTGTTTTACATACGGTGATTTGAATGGTCGTTCAATTCGTAATCCTTAGTTATCGTTTCTACCCTAAAGTCTGTTAATTCCATTAATTCCATTAATTATGGCCATATTTCCATCTATGGATGTATGGATTGTAGTAATATACATATTTTTCGAACTTAGTCTTTCGCTGTGCACGCTCTTCTTCCAAATAATTCACGAAATATTCTATGTAGATAGAACCATTAAATTTTCATAAGAGGAACATTAATGTGAATAATAGATATATGAAAAAATTCTCTCTATAGATGCTGAAAAAAATATTGACGTGTTCGCGAAAAACTTTCTTAATAATTCAGATTTTTTTTCATCATTCTCGAGTAATGAAAATTGAAAAGTAACACTCAAATTTTCTCGAATACTTATACAAATTTATCAACAAGTGTTTATTATGAAATTCAAAAATAACTTTGTCAATAAAAATTAAATAAATACCATTAATGTTCATTCAGAAAGTCCCTCAAGAAAAAAAATCGATAATTCGAAATATAAATATATCGACAAATTAATTATTATAAAAAAAGTATATAAACCCGATGTCAATAACATCGGAATGTGTACGTGTTTATTTTAATGTCGGTGCCCGCACCCGATTTGAATATTTAATATTTAATTAATAAAACCAGTTCATTTATTACTGTCACAATTACGACATATAGGCAAAGCCAGAGGCAGTAGGTAATAAGCATCATATTATAGACGTTACTGTATACGCATATAAAGACCATATTCGCGAAAAGGTCGCGATAGTCATCGAACAGACGAACACATATACAGAAATCCGCTATTATATATATAGGGGATATTATAAAAATTACCCTTACTTGATTTGATGTTTAAAAAATTTTGAGGGGGTGGAAAAATTGAGTGTTCCAGCACTACTTTTTCCAACACTACATCACTCCTGACATAACCCAATACAAATAACGACCACAAACCGATATTGTGTCTTACTCGCTTCTAGTTCGGGACCTATAGAATTTTTCACGACTCGTCCAAGCCTAACGATCCGTCCGAGCCAATTGTTCGGAAGCATCGGCTAAATTATGCTCTCTTGAATCTCAGTTTATCACCGAGGTTCTAAAAATACGGCATGGGCTCTATTTAATCCGTCACACATTAGCTAATATGTTTCTAATGATCCGTATCGAATGTGGGATCATTTTACGTAATGCGATCGCGTGGTGTCGAATGTTGCGAATGTGAAAGGTTTTGGATGTTGCTTGGGGCGGGAAAGGTTGTTGTGTTTTGAAAAATTGGCGTTTGTGGAAAACGTGATGGGATTGTGTGAGAGTTTCTGTATTTTTCAATGTCAGTTTTGAGTGTCGTTTCTGTCGGAAGTGTAACTTTTTTGTATATAATAATAGATTATTGTCGTGTGTTTAAAAATATTACTTTTTTATCTAGAAATAAGTATCGTAAAAAATCATTAGCGGTGTAATTACTTGACGAAAAATTGGAAACAATAAATCATTGTTAAAAAAAAATTAATTTTAATTTCATTAACGTAACATTTAATGAATATTTAAATTCTCAATTATTTTTAATGAAAAAAAAACATTAATAAATATTCACGATTATTTTTCATATTAAATTACCAAAACTTCAATATGTATATTTAAATCAATTCACTTTAATTATTTGTAAAATTATTAATAAAAATAAAAAAAATAATTTTTTTTTAAACAAATTTGTATGTGAAATCAACACGATTAAAAAAACGACCACAAAAGTTTCTATTAAAAACAAATATTTTATATCTATATAATAATAATAATAATCTATTTTGTCTGTAATAACGCTCATATCAAACCAATACAATAATAACAAACTGTCAATATTTCTAGCTCTATTTTTCAATTCGAATCATACAATACAATTAATTTTATTTCAAAACCCAACATTTAACAAACTATCAACAATAAACCATGCATTTTTTCTTATAATACAATCACCTTATAATCATCACAAACTCATAAGTAATCATTAAAAAAAATTATCCATCGACCACAACGACTTGATACAATTACTCTCCTACTTACACATCCTAACTACAAAAAAAAAATACAACAAATCAATCGAATCAACGTCCCTTCACCGCCGCCATTTCGACCACCTGTGACCCGACAAAATATATAACAAAAATCTCGTTATTGTTGTGAGACAATTGACTATCTAGCGTCCATTATAAGTCGTCGGGATAATTCGGTTTAGCTGAGGCGACATTCCCGGTCCCGGCGAATTTTTGTCAACGGGCCAAACCTAGACCAGGAGATGGACTAGACCAGTGGTCGTCAACTTACCGATTTGGGTAATTTGGCTAATTGTGTCAACATTTTTAGTTATCTACCAAAACGTATTTTTTTATTATGAATATGTATTATCAGAGAAAGTATATTTTACTTCAGAAAATCTGGGTATGAAAGTTTTTTCATACTTATATTATATTATACTTACTACTTACACTTCTCTTATACTTATACTTCCTCCATACTTACTATTTATATAATACTTCTCTTACAATCTGTATTTATACTTTTAAACTAACTTCTAACACTTAACAAAAAAACCTAACCCAATATTTTTCATAATCCTAAAAAATATACTATCACTAATACATTTTCAATATAACAAAAAAAACTAAAAAATTCTATAGTGAAAAAAGTATCGATCAAAATTAAATAAAAAATTTAAAATTAATTCACCGAATTTTTCGAAAGGTTGACGATTACTGGACTAGACGATGTCGTCTCCGATGTGGTGACTTCCACGTGGTGAAAGTCTTCATAACAAATGGGCCGATGTATTGTTTTTTTTTACATTTGAATATTGTTATATATAATATTTTATAAAATGTATTATAGTCCAATGTATTTTCGGGACGTTTTTTAATTGAAAATGTTTATTACTTTAAATTAATGTATATAAACGATTCAAAGAATCTATAAAATTAAGTTTTATAATTATATTATATTTGCTTTAAATATCGAAGTGTTTCTATGAAAAATATATAGAAATTTGATACTTATTTAATATTTGTATTTAATAATTTTTTTTTACATTCAAATCGATTTCAATATTAAAATTAAATTATATCTTTACACTTTTAAAACGTATTGTATCTTACGTAAAAAATTTCAAACTCGTTCCATTTCTTAATCTCCAATCTATTAATTTCTTTGCAAATGATAAAAGTTTCAAAGTAATTCCTTCAGATACTTTAATAAAAAAAGATCCGTTTAGAACAAAACGGATTACGTAATGAATTTCAAAACAACCATAACCACAAATGAATAAATAATCATTTTTTACAGAAAATTATAAAATCAACAACAAAGTATTTCAATACACCCGATGAATATGTATGAAATTATTCAAAGCATGCTGTATCATATTCTAATTAATACAAACATTTATTTTCAATATCATTCATAATGAAAATCGAAAATTCAACATAAAAAACCTACCAGAACTACCTTGCATTTGCACGAGGTTATGCAACCAGTCATGCGTGCACAAATGTACTTTTGAGGCCAAGTTCAAGTGACAATGTCAACTCGAGATGATTTCATAATCTGAACAATGTTGATTGATCAATTGTTAAGGTTGCATATGACGATTGATGGTGAATTTATTAACGCATAGCGACTCTATGGAATATTTCAAAATGACATGTATTCGGAATATTTGTATGAAAATTAATTTGAAGTTCAATATTAAACTTTTTGTATTGTTTATGTATTGTTTGTGTTATGAAATCGTTTGATTTATTAGTTTGGGTTTTGGTTTTATATCAATATTAAAATTGACGTTTTTATTTTAACAGTTTTTATTATATTATATTCATAGAATTCAATTATATGTGCTATGCGTTGTTTATGCAATTGCAGTGTTCACGTATGATGCAAAAAGTTTTGCATCATATATGAACAATGTAGTGGGACGACACTTAACTTGTGTTTTTCACCAAATTTGAACATCTTTTTCATTATTTTCGTTTCCACACCTCTTCTTTTTCATAGTCAATGATTAGATTAGATTGAATTTTTATTTTAATCTTTGATCGTTTTATTTAAAAAGCGTAAATTTCGATAGATGAAAAGGAATACAATAAAATAGTTCAAATCTAGAACAATAAAAGCGTTCAGTATTGAAAAAATTAACAATGTTTTTTTGCACTACATTATTCGCATACGACGCAAAAAAATTGCATCATACATGAACTAAGCAATATCGAAAACGACGCATATCATATACACGGGTAATTTAATGAAAAAAGCTTTTATAATTGTATCTATTTTTTCAAACAGTACGAATGAAATTGAGCCAAAAATTATAGCTATCTCTAAAACAACTTTTTCAGCATTCTTTTTTTCAACTTCATTTAGATATTTTTGTCGTTCTTCATAACAATCGTACAATCTCAAATCGATTTCTTAATAATTCAATTCTTAAAAAATATTTTTCCTAATAAGCTTTAAACACCAAAACACCATCAAAACCTTACACAACTAATCCGAAATTATATTTTTTTCGAAACGAACCCGCATTCGCTGAAATCTGAAGATCGTTGTCTCGGCCACAGTAAAACCGATGGCATCAAGATGAATGGATTCGAGCTTGACACTTGAGAAATTGCCTTCTCCGACAAGCTTTCACCAACTTTTGAATGAAAAGGGTGGAAACTCGGACGTGACGCAGACGTTCATTGTCCATCGCGAATCAGTACACTTTTATTTATCATCAACGCTCTTTTAATATTTATCTCGAGCCTGAAACGTTCAGTATTTCGAATTCCTTCGTGGGAATTACAAAGGAGTTCGCTTTTCGCTTTGGCGAATCGTAAAAGTCAAAATTCGAACAATAAAATCGGTTCGGATCATAAAAATATTTCGAAACGTTACAGAACAACTTGTGCATGCAATGCGGCCATTTGTTGTACTGTACTCGGTACAGTTGGACCTTGACATGCGAACTTTTGTACACGATTTATGCATTTTATTGCGAATTTCTTCGTATTTTCTGGGTTGAATTGTTTGAATCAGAGCCTTATTTTAACGCATTCTTAAAATCGTGACGATTCAATCGTATTTAATAATTGTTTTGTATAATTTTCTATTTAGATTGGCGTACATATATTTATAAACGATTAGGTTGAAATTCAATGGTTGAGCGTAAACATATCTCACGAATCAGAATTACATTAAAATTCCAATGATATTGTAAATGCGAATGCAATATCAGGTCAATGCAAAGGTTTCGTCGTATTTTTTTTTAACAAACATCTTATTTTAAAATCAAACCAATACACTTTTTTTATCGGTTTACTCCGGTTTTCATTACAATTTCTTTGATATTTTAAGGTGGATCAACATAAATTATGATCAATAGCATATCGTGATTATTTTTATCAGTTAATAAAAAATCACCAGATCTAAATTTTGAAAACCACAACTGAGTGATTCTAACGTTTACTGAATTTTTACAGTGAAAATACCATAAATACACTTTATTATTCGACATTTCAAAAATCTCTACATACTACTTATTGTTTACCATATCTTAAAAGATAGGTGAAAAAAAGTATCATTCAATCATAATTCAATCATTTCAATACAGATGCTATTCATCAGTTCGGAGAAGGGAGAAAAATATTTGACCAACGAAAAACTTATGCGTTGACCCAATAGAATTTTTTTTTTCGTATTCTTGCTCTTTCTTTTGGTTCATGATAAACATTTTACGTTTACCATTATACTCATTTTAAATTTATACAATGAAAATCAATATGACCTTTCTATATAAAAACACATTTGATACTTTGAAAACAGATGGCATTAATAATTAAAGAATATGCTGAACTTTTATATATGTATATTTTATTGGTAAAAATCTTATATTTTATGATATTGAAATTATTTTTTTAATTCAAAAACAGGAAGACATGGTATGTCTTTCGTGTACAGCCACTGGAGAACGTGTCTGTCTTGCAGCTGAAGGATTCGGTAATCGACATTGTTTCCTGGAAAACATCGCTGACAAAAATGTACCACCAGATCTATCTCAGTGTGTATTCGTCATCGAACAGGTAATTTAAATAATAATTTTAACAATATTAAACGATTTCAACTTTTTTTTCTAACAATATCATGAAAAATTTTATAGGCTCTTTCAGTGCGTGCGCTTCAAGAGTTGGTCACAGCTGCAGGATCAGAAACGGTAATATTTTTTTAAAATACAAAATTCATATTAATTTATAAACGATATCAATGCATTGAATATTTATATATTTTTTTTATCATAAAAATACTGGGAAAAAAAAGAAAATACAAAAATTCAATGCACCGTCCTTACACACTTTTTATTATTATTTGCATAATATTATATAATTTATTATTCACAAACGGATCGCGTCACCGAACATCTTATTACACTATCCGCCGACATTTTATTGTTTTCTCGTTCACGAATGAATTTTTCGAAATGGCGCATTTTCGCAAACGCCTTCAGGTCATAAGACGAGTTTGTCATTTTCCCATTTGTGTCTCCCTTACGTTGTGTTTCATTTGTACTTTGTCCGCTTATAATGCACATAAAACACTCGAATTCGACGTTCCCATTTTTATTAATACAAATCCGTTTCCCGATTGTCGATTGATGGATCATTTTTTGGAGTGGTTTGTATTTTTAATCGTTTTTTTGACGGTTGAAATCGCCATTTTTCGAAATGAACGTCGATTATATATACTTGACTTTTGCACTCCAAATTCGATCTAATATTGATTGAATTATAATCTTTTTGTAATCGAATTCAACTTTTTAAACTTCAAATTCAATCTTTTACAAATCTACCTCAACCGTTGAAAAATACTATCAAGATTTTTGTCAAAGTAAACGATGAATTATAATCTATTCTTCGATTTGACTATGATAATCTTATTTGGTATTTTTTTTAAATTCTTACATACATAATTGATTAAATTTTTTAATAAATTAATCTTAAAATATGTCCCATAGATATGTAACCAATGTTTTTTTTATATATTTTAGATAAAATATTGTAAAAAAGGAATAAAAAATTTGTAAAAATCGTGAACTGATATTATCATAGTCAAATTTAAGAATATATTGTATTTCATTGAATATAATAATAATAGTTTTATAATACTTTTCAATTGTTGAATTTTTTTTATACAAGGTTTAATTTGAAGTTTAAAAAGTTGAATTTGATTTGAAAAAAGATTAAAATTTGATTTGTATATGTTTGAATTTGGAGTGTAAAAGTTGTATAGAAATTATCCATGCACAAAAAACTTTTCGAATAATCGTTTTTATTTTAATAATCGAACGTTATACAAAATTTTATTTACATTACACTTATTATTTTTATATATGCAAAATTGAATTACTAATATATTTCCACCGGTTTATTTTACAGGGTCAAGAAAACCTAGTAAGTACTGTTAAGAATTCTACAATTCTCTTTGCCCAAAATTGATATGGCTTCTTTGTTTAAAAATAAACAACAACAAAAAAGATCAAAAACTCTCACTGCTACTTTGAATTTTTCTAGTTATAATGTCTTGGCTTATTCTTTGCACAAACGGCATTTTGAAAAAAAACCCCTAACTTCCTATTTAGGTTCACTTTAACTTCTCGGCCATATTTCGTACAAGTCGATTGTGAAAATTATATATATATATATACTTTTCTATATTTTCATTGAAAATCTTTTTGGTTTGGAACGCGTTGGATTGAGGACATTGTGAAAGTTCATTCAGAAAATTAAAAAAAACGTTTTTAAACAATCATTTTAATTCATATGCGTACTTCGTGTTCATATACTAAAACAATTGCTTTATGTGTCTTCGCACATTATATTCATCATTAACATTTTAGGCCGGGAATTCTTAATTTTTTGACGGAAAAATATACGATTGATAATATAAATACGACTAAAAGATCATCAATTTGAATCTCGTCAATATTTATTTAATATCTCTAAATAAATAATGAAAATATTTAAAAAAAAAAACTATTTTCCGGCTAGGACTTTAAGAATTCCTGATTTAGACCCAAAGTCGACTTATGGCCACACATAATGGAAAGCTTTCTTTCATGTTAATTATTTATTCTTAGGAATGAACATATGAATGCGATTGATTGACTCTGTCGACAAAAATATGTTTTGAGTCTGAACAATGTATACGAAACCAATCAGAGGGCAATCTCAAAGCATATTCGATTTTTTATTTATTATCTCGAATACCCTAATTTTCAAAGCATACATGATGTGACTTTTTATGAATTTCTAGCGTGTATTTTTATTTTTTATTTTTTTATTTTATGAATATGAACTTTTTTGAAGCTTTCGTGCATTTATTATATTTTATTTTTTTTAGTTTTTTTTTATTGTTTTGCAAAATTTTTCAGCTTTGATTAAAAAATTATCGTAAGTATCAATCATTATTGATAATGCATAATATGAATTATCATTATCATCATACATTTAATTTAAAAATAATTATTGAGTATATTAAAATGTATTCAGTATGCTGTTAATTTTTGATCCAAAAAAAAATCAATATATTCACAATCGATAAAAATAAAATTATTTTTATGTCAGTAGTAAACTAATTTCGAATAATTTAACATTTTCCAAATTTGCTTTATGTATCGTAATAATAAAATAATGATTAATCATAATTGGTGTATTTAGATATACATTTTGAATCTCTGTGTAGATTGATGTAATCGCATATTAATCGATTATTGATAATGCATTGGAATCAAATTAGAATCAAACGAAACAAAGTCATCATTAAATGACTCAAATTAAAACAAAATTAATATTTAACAATAATCTTTCAGGGTAAAGGAACTGGATCAGGACACAGAACTCTTTTATACGGTAATGCTATTCTTCTCCGCCATCATAACAGCGACATGGTAAATCAAAATATATTTATTTAGATCACATATTTGAAGAATAAAATATTTAATATTGTCATTATTTTTAAGTACTTGGCCTGTCTTTCGACTTCATCATCTAATGACAAATTGGCCTTCGATGTCGGTTTACAAGAACATTCTCAAGGAGAAGCTTGTTGGTGGACTGTACATCCCGCTAGCAAACAAAGGTTTTTTTTCGATAAAAATTTCATAAAAGCCAATTTCGATTAAAACACAAATTAAAAATTGCAATCAATTATATTTTTCATGATTTTTTTTATTGAAAGTAAGATAAGTCCATTTTTAACTAAAAAGTTGATTATTTTTGCATAATAAACTTTAATATGTTAACAATTGAAAAAAACCTGAATCGATTAACGTTCATTGATATTTTCATACTTATACAAACGCAAACCTCTAAATATCTCGCAATATAAATAAAAAGTCTTATACTACTTTCAAAAAAAACATAAACTCATTTATAAAAAATATATCCTTTTTAATTTAGATCTGAAGGTGAAAAGGTGAGAGTAGGAGACGACTTGATTTTGGTATCCGTAGCCACAGAACGTTATTTGGTAATTATCACTATGTCATTTCAAAGCAATCTTACACATAAAAACACTAAAAACAACCAAATCCACAGCACACAACAAAAGAAAACGACGTATCAGTGGTGAATGCAAGCTTCCACGTCACCCACTGGTCAGTGCAGCCTTATGGAACTGGTATTTCCCGTATGAAGTACGTTGGATACGTCTTCGGAGGAGATGTCCTCAGGTTCTTCCACGGCGGTGACGAATGTCTCACCATACCATCGACGTGGACCAAAACGATAGGCCAGAAGTAAGACCATTAAGACCAGAGACGCATTAGTCCGATTTTCTTAGCAAAAACGACAAAGTAAGAGAAGAGAAGAAGCACAATCGTCACAAGCAACGCAATGGACTTGGATGCGGTGGCATTTGCTATCGAATCGATCCACTTACTCTATTGTTTTTGTTAAGCAATTCAAACTAAGGCTCCAGCTTATTAATCCGACTTGCTTAAATGATAAAATAGATAGATCGAGAAAAGAGAGAAAGCAACCATCACAAGTGACGCAATGGTCTTAGATGTGACGGCATTTGAAAGATATTGCTCGCGAATCGATCCACCTATTTTATCTTTTTTGCTAAGCAATTCAAGCTAAAGCTCCGACTTATTAGACCGATTTGCTTAAACGATAAAATAGATAGATCGAGAAAAGAGGGAAAGCAACCATCACAAGTGACGCAATGGTCTTAGATGCGACGGCGTTTGAGCGATATTGCTCGCGAATCGATCCACCTACTCTATCGTTTTTGCTAAGCAATTCAAGCTAAAGCTCTGACTTATCAGTCCGACTTGCTTAAACGATAAAATAGATTGATCGAGAAAAGAGGGAAAGCAACCATCACAAGTGACGCAATGGTCTTAGATGCGACGGCGTTTGAGCGACATTGCTCGCGACTCGATCCACCTATTTTATCGTTTTTGCTGACCAAGTTGGACGTATGTGACCGGAGCCTAACTGAAACTGAAATGATCCGTTTTTTTTTTCAGCATCGTCGTCTACGAAGGTGGTTCGGTGATGTCCCAGGCCCGGTCTTTGTGGCGCTTAGAATTGGCCCGTACCAAGTGGGCTGGTGGTTTTATAAATTGGCATCATCCAATGCGAATTCGTCACATAACAACGGGCCGTTATCTAGGTGTCAATGAAGGCAATGAACTTGTGCTTCTTGCTAGGTGAGCGATTCTTATTTCAAAATGATCGATTATTTTTAAATCATAAAATAAACATGATGATTTAACTCTTTTAGATAGATACGTTCCGCGATAACCGAAACCGCGTAAGAAAACATATGAAAATATGAGATAGGTTCCAAATAGGGATTTATTTACTGATAAACCGGTTTATCGGTAAATAACTCAAATAACAATTCAGTAATTTTTTTAGAAATATTTTTCGAAAAAGTCGATATTTGTAAATATACGCATATAAAAAATTGATTGATTGAAAAATTGTTTGAAATTGAATGACTGTATTCTAATGTTTACATGTGATGATTTTTTTAGGGATGAAGCAACTACGGCGTCTTCAACATTCTGTTTGCGCCAAGAAAAAGATGATCAAAGAGTAGTTCTTGAAGATAAAGATTTAGAAGTGATAGGTTCACCGATCATCAAATATGGTGATTCTACAGTCATTGTGCAACATTCTGAATCTGGGCTGTGGCTTTCTTACAAAGTAAACAATTGATGAAGTATTTATAATCGTTTGACTTTGAAGAATTTTATATTGAAATTCTTTTGATTACAGTCATACGAAACGAAGAAGAAAGGCGTCGGTAAAGTAGAAGAAAAACAAGCTGTACTTCACGAAGAAGGTAAAATGGACGACGGTCTTGATTTTTCAAGATCTCAAGAGGAAGAATCTCGTACAGCTCGCGTAATTCGTAAATGTTCATCGCTTTTTACGAAATTCATTATGTAATCATCACTCATTACGATAAAATAGATTTTATTTTTTTCTCGAAACTAAAATAAACTTTCAAATTAATTTCAGGGGATTGGAAACACTTCAAGAAAATAGAAGACATTCAATGTTTTTCGCTTCTGTTAATTTGAACGAAATGGTGATGTGTTTAGAAGATTTAATTAATTATTTTGCTCAACCTGAAGAAGAAATGGGTAAGATTTTTATATTGATATCAATATATACTTCGTTTATGGATAATATTTATTTATTTTTATTTAACAGAACACGAAGAAAAACAAAATAAATTCAGAGCTTTGAGAAACAGACAAGATCTGTTTCAAGAGGAAGGTATTCTTAATTTGATTTTGGAAGCTATCGATAAAATCAATGTGATCACATCGCAAGGTTTCTTGGCTGGTTTTCTTGCTGGTGATGAATCTGGCCAAAGCTGGGAAATGATATCAGGATACCTCTACCAGCTTTTAGGTAAGATAATTCAACTTTCCTTCGACAATATTTTAAAGCATAATTTGAAAAATAACGGGATTGCTAAAAAAAATTCTGCTTAGGACTCGATTTTTAATATTTTAACTATAATATTATATTATATTAGAACGTTGATAAGTTTGACTTTACACTTTTTACTAGAAAGAAAAGTATAAAGTTAAGCTTTTCAAAAAAAGCTCTAAAGCCATTAAAGAAGCTAAGCTCATAAAAAGTCCACTAAATAGATTATGTTTATACTTTCAGCTGCAATCATTAAAGGCAACCATACAAATTGTGCCCAATTTGCCAACAGCAATCGATTGAATTGGCTCTTTTCCCGATTGGGTTCTCAAGCATCAGGAGAAGGTACTGGAATGCTCGATGTACTTCATTGTGTTTTGATCGACTCTCCAGAAGCTTTGAACATGATGAGGGTAAGTTTTTCAATCAAATAATACGAAATTCTCATCATATTGACTGCAATATTCTTCATCAGGACGAACATATCAAAGTAATCATTTCGCTATTGGAAAAACATGGAAGAGATCCCAAAGTATTAGATGTGTTATGCTCACTTTGTGTGGGTAATGGTGTCGCCGTTCGTTCGTCACAAAATAATATTTGCGATTATTTATTACCAGGAAAAAACCTTTTGTTACAAACACAACTAGTCGATCATGTTTCCAGGTTAATTAAAATATAATACAATTTTTTTTAATGAATCAGAATCTTTTAAAGAAAAATTCTGTTTTACAGTATAAGACCAAATATATTTGTGGGTCGCGTGGAAGGATCTGCAGTTTATCAAAAATGGTATTTCGAAGTCACAATGGATCACATTGAACAAACCACTCACATGATGCCTCATCTTAGAATAGGATGGGCAAATACGGCTGGGTAAATATTGTTGTTAATGATCTAATTAATATGAAAAAAGTATTAAATTTTATATGACTTAATTTTAGATATATTCCGTATCCTGGAGGTGGTGAAAAATGGGGTGGTAATGGTGTTGGAGATGATTTGTATTCATTTGGATTTGATGGGGCTTATCTTTGGACCGGTGGTAGGAAAACTTTTGTAAATCAACCACATCTAGAAGAACCATACATAAGAAAAGGTATTGTTTTTTTTTTTTTTTTTGAATCATAGTTGAATTTGGTTATATTTTTCGAATTATTTTGAATTATAGGAGACGTTATCGGATGCGCATTGGACTTAACAGTACCAATAATCACTTTTATGTTCAATGGTCAAAAAGTACCGGGAAGTTTCCGCAATTTCAATCTCGACGGAATGTTTTTCCCTGTCATGAGTTGTTCCAGCAAATTGAGGTGATTGTTAAAATTTGAATAATACTTTTTGATCGCAATTGAAAATTTTCAACTAAACATCTGTCCACAGTTGTCGTTTTCTACTTGGAGGTGATCATGGTCGTCTTCGTTACGTTCCTCCTCCTGAAATGTCACCTTTAGTTGAAAGTCTTCTTCCACATCAAACTTTAGGACTAGATCCTTGTTCTTACTTCGGTAATCTCAATAAATGCGTTTTGGCTGGTCCTTGGTTGGTGGAAGATGATACAGCGTTTGTGCCCACTCCAGTAGATACCACAATGGTAATTTTTATTTTTATTTATTTGTTTTGCTATGAAAATATTGTTTGACCATGAAATATAATTTCACAGATTACGTTACCGACTTACATTGAACAAATCAGAGACAAATTAGCGGAGAATATTCACGAAATGTGGGCAATGAACAAAGTGAGTGTTTCATAAATATTTTCTTATAAAATTAAACGCTTTTTTATTTTTCATTTTTTATTATTTTAAGATCGAAGCTGGTTGGGTATTTGGAGAAAAACGTGACGACTTACAAAGAATACATCCGTGTCTCGTTCAATTCGAACGATTGCCAGCAGCTGAGAAAAAATACGACAGTCAACTTGCCGTTCAAACGTTAAAGTAAATATTTAACTTGTTCATTTGAAAATTCGACACAAATATTTGTAAAATTTATTTTTTAGAACCATCTTGGCGTTAGGCTATTATATCAGTCTTGATAAACCTCCATCGCGTATAAAAAACGTGCGTTTACCAAACGAAGCTTTTATGCAATCTAACGGTTATAAACCGGCGCCTTTGGATTTGACAGCAGTTAATTTGAGTCCAAAAATGGAAGAATTGGTAGATCAACTAGCTGAAAATACTCATAATCTTTGGTCAAAAGAGCGTATCCAACAAGGATGGACCTACGGATTGAACGAGGTATTTTGTTTTTATATAAAACATCTTTCAATCTATAATTATTAAAATGTTTTAATGTTTTAGGATCCTGATATGCGTCGTTCACCTCATTTAGTGCCTTATTCAAAAGTCGACGAAGCTATCAAAAAAGCAAATCGTGACACTGCTTCTGAAACTGTTCGAACACTTTTAGTGTACGGATACAATTTAGATCCACCCACTGGAGAACAACACGAAGGTTTTTTTTTAAAATATAAAATAACAGACAAAACTTTAAGTCTCAAAAAAAAATTTCGTTAAAATTCGATTTTCTTTAGCATTATTGGCTGAAGCTTCTCGCCTGAAACAAGCCGCATTCAGAACATATCGCGCAGAAAAGAACTATGCCGTTGCTTCAGGAAAATGGTATTTCGAATTCGAAATTTTGACAGCTGGACCGATGAGGGTAACCAAAATTAATTAATTAATATTTTTTATTCAGTTCTATTTAATCATTAAATTATAGGTCGGTTGGGCTCATGCTGACTGTCCTCCTGGTATGATGCTTGGTCAAGACGAAAGTTCTTGGGCTTTCGATGGATACAATGTAAGGACATTTATTTTTGATTTTTTTTTGTATATTTTTCATAGTACAGTAGAGTCACTTGTGATGTGTTAAAATATGTCATGAATTATGTTACTTCAGGTACATAAAACACAAAAGTTGTTTGGTTCAAATTCATATTTGATTACTACTCATAGATTTATTATATAATATATGAATGAAGTAATCAAAATTTATATATGTTACGTTTCATTTGTAAAATTGTTATGTTTGCGAACAATGTACAATGGAATAATGTTCTGTTTATGTTTTTTCATCAAGATTTGAACGTTTTCTTTTTCATTTTCTTCATTTCTACACTTTTATTCATAACTATGGAAGTGTTATTGGTTAAATTAAGTTGGGTTTGATTTTTTTTTAGTTTTATACTCTAATTGTTATCTATAATATTAAAGTTTTCTCTGCTGGAAAATAAAGTGATGAAAAAGAAGTTCAAATTTCAGATAATAAAGGCATTTAGTTTTGAAAAACCTCAACAAAACACTTTCCCACTATACATAGTTCACATGCGGCAAAAAAATTGTGCAACAATATCATAAACGAAGCGTGACATATATTAGATTTTTTATAAGAGACTCTACTGTAAATATAATAGATAACACGACGGTAATTCCATACTAATAACTCACACGCTAAAAATTTCCACGAAAATGTACAGAATTTTCACGTGAAAAAACAAATAAAAGACTTTAATGAATTAAAAAAAAATAAAAACAAATAATAAATAACCATTTGCTGAAATGAATAGGTGCAAAAAATTCATGGCGGTTCGAGCGACACTTTTGGTACACTCTTCAAAGTCGGAGACATTGTTGGATGTTTCTTAGACGTTCCGGATCAAACAATCAGTGAGTTGACCGGTTGACTTGAGTAGTTAGCCTGTCACACTGTTCTTGAAACATACTTTCATTTTTTTTTTTTAATTAATTCTATTGTAAATGAAACGTGTATTTTTTTATGTATCGTTTACTTTTCCTAACATGTTTTGAATGATGTCCTTTGTTGATTTTGTGCGTAGATTCTATTTATATATATATTCTTAAAATGGCCATTCTCCTTGCACTTGTGTTTAAAAAAATTTCATGTCACAAAAATATCACACATTTATATAATATAATATTAAGCGGAAACTATAATATATATCCAAAGGTCTATTTACATATACATGTACATCGGAACCACTTGTAATATCACATGGAATCATTATGTTTGTATGTTGGCATATTTTTCAATAGGAAGAGAAAGTTTACTGTGGCGGTATGGAGTCGTTTGGTAAACAATGGGCAGTTGGTGATGTAGTCGGAGTGTTTCTGGACTTGATCGACAGAACAATCAGTAAGCCTCCATATAATGTGTAGCTCTCGCTAAAAATATCATTCTATTGAAACGCTGATTAACTTATAATCGCATCTAATCGGAATAGAAAGAGGGGCTTGCAAATTTTCATCTTAATCGAAATTATTAATTACCTAATCAATTATTATTTTGCTTCTAACTCACGATTTGCGCAGACGTTTTACATCACTGGTTTTATTATACTTTTGCACGATGTTTTGGTTTTGTTTCCGATTTTGACTGCATGAATTAAATGTAAATAACTTATTATTATAATTATAAAATTGCAATACTAAATCGAGCTCATTTTTTAAGTATTTTAATAATAAAAATGCTTTTGTACATATCACAACCATGCCATACCTGATTAGAAAGCTTTTGCTCAAACTTCCTTTGTTTAACATCATCCATAATTTTGTGTGATAATTTAATGGATTTTTTATGTGAGATATACACGTACATTCACCATATATATCAATAGAATATTTTGTTTGTTTTCCCATAAATATGAAAATTTTTCCATAGGTTTTTCATTAAATGGTGAATTGTTAATGGATGCTCTTGGGGGTGAGACTTCTTTTGCTGATGTCCAAGGAGAAAACTTTGTGCCTGCTTGTACCTTAGGAGTTGGACAACGAGCTAGGTAAAAAATAATTCTATTTACCATTTCAATTATTCATAAATTTTTAACAAATCACTGAAATAAAACTTTTACAAACCTGAAACAAATCTTTTTTTCTATTTTATTTATTTAAAAATTATTTAATTATTTTACTTTCAGGTTAACTTTTGGTCAAGATGTTAACACACTCAAGTTCTTTACAACTTGTGGTTTACAAGAAGGATATGAACCGTTCTGCGTGTATGTACATTTTTGCTAATTTTATATGATTAAATCCAAAAAAATAATTTTATATATTATATTTACAGTAATATGAAGAGACCTGTAACTTATTGGTATACAAAAGATCAACCAATATTTGAAAACACTGAAGATATTCCTGATGCAAAAATAGACGTAACTAGAATACCTGCAGGTTCAGGTAATATAATATTTTGATATTTTTAAATATTTAATTTTTTAAATTATTATTTTCATATAAGCATATTTTATTTTTTTCAGATACTCCACCATGCATGAAAATATCTCATAACACATTTGAAACGATGGAAAAGGCAAACTGGGAATTTTTAAGACTCTCTCTTCCCGTCATTTGCCTTTCAGAATTTATTGAGTAATTATCTTATTTTTTGTATTCAATATTTCAACTGTATATTTATAAATATTTATATTTGTTTAGTGAAAATGAAAAAGGACAAAGATGGCAAGAAATTAAGCTCAGACAAAATCGCTTATTGGCAGAAGCTGCTGAACAAAGTACGCCTGCTCATATCGAACAAATAATGAAGAGCGGCTTCACAATGAGCGACATTAAAGGTATTTTAAAATATTATTTTATTTAAAATTTACAAAATGATAACTGTTCATTTTTTATAGGACTGCACAGAAATTATTCAGAAGATGGTGTAGAACAAGACGGTGATATGGGAACAAGTGCTTCTGGAGGAAGTCCTCGATTGAGACGTATGCCAACTAAACCTCCACGAAAAGGATCATTGAGTCGAAGTCCTCAATCCGAACAACAAGGTTTACATTTTGATTCACAATATTATATTTCATAGATCTGGAAGTTAAATTGGTAATTTATTTTAGGAATGGTGAACGGATTAGGCATGCCTCGTTCGAACAGTGAATTGGAAATGGCACAGTATATAGAATCTGGCGGAAAGGAGGACAAGAAGGACAAGAGAGGAAGATCACCATTCAGGTAGGTTTGATTATTAATTTTAACCGATATGCAGCATTTGAATGTTCTGATTTTTTTTTAATTTCAAATCCAGATTTTTCTCACGTAAACGAGGTGAAAGTGGAGATCGTGCCAAGAGTGGTAAGAGTAAATCTCCAATGAGTGATGTGGAGTTAGAACCAGACATATTATCTCCTGAACAACAACGTCTCAATCGACAACCTACAATGGGTCGCGGTATGAATCCACAAATTAAAATTTCACAAGTATGTTTGTTTAGATATTTTTATTCAATTTCACTTTTTGACAATATATAAATGAAAAAAATATTTATTTTAGACTAATTTGGCTTCTCAAGCTCCGCCAGTTCCTGATAGGCAAAAACAAATGACAACCAATGCTTTAACTGGTAGTGGAACCGAAATGATCGGCAATGATATTTACGATAGTGAATGCTTGAAGTTAATGAACGAATACTTTTACGGAGTCCGGTATATACATTTTTTTTGTATAAAAATCAATATTGGTCTTGAAAAATATAGTCTTAATTCAATTTTATTATTATTAAGGATATTCCCTGGTCAAGATCCAACTCATGTCTATGTAGGATGGGTCACTACTCAATACCATTATTATTCTAAAGAGTTCAATCAAACTAAAGTGCGAAATTCTTCTGTATACATCGTTGATGATTATGATAGGATTCTCGATAGGTAATATTTAATCCAAATAAATTAAGTATTAAATAAAAATTTCTTTAAATATAAAAAAATAATACCTACTTCTGTACAGGATCGATCGTCAATCTTGTTACATGGTACGAGCTGATGAACTTTACAATGAAGTGATGGCTGATGCTACTGGTAAAGGAGCATCCCAAGGAATGTTTGTAGGTTGCTTCGTAGACACTGCTACCGGTTATATATCCTTCACATGCGAAGGAAAAGACACTTCTCACAGATTTAAGGTATTTTACATCATTCAAATCATAACTTACAAAATCTTCAAACAAAAAATTCATTTCAGATGGAACCTGAAACAAAACTCTTCCCAGCCATATTCGTAGAAGCAACGTCAAAAGAAATCTTGCAAATTGAATTAGGCAGAACCCCAACAGCCTTGCCATTGAGCGCAGCTGTATTACCGACTGGCGATAAGCATGCAATACCACAATTTCCACCTAGACTTAAAGTGCAATGCCTAAAACCACATCAATGGGCCAGGGTACATGATTTTCAAATAAATTGTGATTTCAAAAATTGACTATAAGTCTTAATGAACATTCCATATTATTTCGCAGGTTCCAAATCAATCTCTGCAAGTCCATGCTTTGAAATTGTCAGATATTAGAGGTTGGTCTATGTTGTGTGAAGATCCGATTTCGATGCTTGCTCTTCATATTCCAGGTAATTTTAATTATTTGTTTTTTTACGTGCAATAATTATCATATATTTATTACTAAAATATACTATTACAGAGGAGGACAGATGTATCGATATATTGGAGTTGATTGAAATGGACAAATTGTTGAGTTTCCACGCTCATACATTAACACTTTATGCGGCATTGTGTTATCAAAGCAATTATAGGTTATTATTATTTTGGAAATATATTTTTCGCAAATAATTTCGAATATAATCTACAACTTATATTTTTTTCAGAGCTGCGCATACTTTGTGTCAACATGTTGATCAAAAGCAATTATTATACGCGATAAAATCTGAATATATGTCTGGACCATTAAGGCAAGGATTTTACGATCTTCTAATTGCTTTGCATTTAGAATCTCATGCAACTACTATGTAAGTCATATTTTTATTATTCAAAAGAAATGATAATTTTCAGAAAAAATGTACGAAATTATTAAATTTCAGGGAAGTATGCAAAAACGAATTCATAATTCCACTCGGACAAGAATTAAAAGATCTTTATGAAAATCCTAATATGAAACACAGCCTGCGTTCATTGCAAACTGAAAGTGTTAGGCCGCAAATGAAAATGACAGATATTAAGTAATTAAATTAGAAAAATTATATTATATTTAGATATAATTTTAATTATATATATTAAATATTTCAGTGACAATATAACGAGCATCATGAACTTGTACTCTCCATATTTCCCATTGGATGTTGTGAGAGATTATGTAATGTCTGCTCTTGCTGAAGCGGTTGAAATTAATCAAGTACATAATCGAGATCCCGTTGGGGGCAGCAACGAAAATTTATTCCGGTAAATATTATTACTTTATTCAATTTGATTATTTGCATTCATAATAATATTATTATTGTAATTTTCTAGCCCACTTTTGAAATTGACCGATCGCCTATTGTTGGTCGGAATGATGCGAGACGAAGATGTAGAAAAACTTTTGATCATGACCAATCCTGAAACATGGGATCCTTCATTCGAAAAAGGTAAAATTTTAATATTTAGCGATTTTGTTTGAAAATTAATCTAAAATTTTATGTACGATTTACAGAAGGAAAAGACGAACACAGGAAAGGCTTGTTGCACATGAAGATGGCTGAAGGTGCTAAATTGCAAATGTGTTATTTATTACAGCATCTCAATGACATACAATTGAGACATCGGGTTGAATCAATTATCGCTTTCAGCTTCGAATTTGTAGGAGATTTGCAATCGGATCAATTGAGGTTAATCAATTTGATATAATTAAGAAGTGTATTCTTAAGTATCTTCAATAATTTCTTTATTCTTTTAGGCGTTATATTGAAATTAAACAATCGGATTTGCCAAGTGCCGTAGCCGCTAAAAAAACTAGGGAATACCGTTGTCCTCCTAGAGAACAGATGAATGCTATATTGAGTATGTTCTTTTTATATATAGAGTGGTAATTAAAAGACCGAAGGGTTTGAAAAAGTCATAACTTGGAGAAAATTCCATTAATATTTTATGACTTTTAATAATTAATTTTTCATTGGAACAGAAAAACCCTTCAGTCTTTGAATGGACACTATATAAATAGGAACGATTTAATATAAAAAAAATAAATTAACACTTTTTTCAGGTTTCAAACATTTGGAAGACGAAGAAGACTATCCTTGTGGTGAAGATCTCATCACTAGAATGAACGGATTCCATAATGATTTAATGACACATGTTTCACTTGCTGCTCTTCAAGAACCAGTAGAAGAAGTACATTATTTATATTTGTGTGCTAATGTTATTAAAAATTATGTTATATTAATATTGATATATTTTCAAATTAATAGGTAGCAGTTGAAACTCCTGAAAAACATGGACCAATCACTAAGTTATACAATTTCATAAATGCTGTTAAGGAATTAGAAGAAGAACCAAAAGTATTTTCAAATTAATTCTTTCATACCTAAACAATAAGTTTTTATTAAATTTGATTATTTCAACAGATCGAAGAACCTCCACCAAAGAAAACTCCTGAAGAAATATTCAGAAAAGTGCTCATCACCACTATCGTCAAATGGGCTGAAGAATCACAAATTGAAACACCCAAATTGGTCAGAGAAATGTTCAGGTATTTATATTGGTAAATCGATTATTTGGAAATACTTAAAATATTATAAAATTAAATTATTTTATAATTTCAGTCTCTTGGTGCGTCAATATGATGCTGTTGGAGAGTTAATCCGAGCCTTAGAAAAGACCTATGTTATAAATTCAAAAACGAGGAAAGATGTTGCTGAAATGTGGATTGGCTTGAGTCAAATCCGTGCTCTTTTGCCTGTACAAATGAGTCAAGAGGAAGAAGAACTCATGCGTACTCGTTTATGGTAAGTTATTAAATATTTAATTAATTTGGATGATAAAATTCTAAAAAATTCAAATTTAAATGACAAAATGTTATATTACAGGAAACTTGTTAACAACCATACATTCTTCCAACATCCAGATTTGATTCGGTAATTTTTCTTATAATTAATAGGGTTATTTATTTAAATTAGATATAAAACATGTTTGATTGTTTATTTTTAGTATATTACGTGTCCACGAAAACGTAATGGCAGTGATGATGAACACTTTGGGTCGTCGAGCTCAAGCTCAAAGTGATGCTCAAGCTCAGCCTCAATCCGATCAAGATGGACAACCTGTTGTTAAAGAAAAGGTTCTATTTCCATATCATAAATATGATTAATATTCATCTAAATTTTCACTCGTCCAGTGATATATAGATTTCACTAATAACTCATAGTATATTGATGTTTTCTTTTATTCTTATTATAAAGAAATTATCTTAAAAATACATTTGAATTAATTTCAGGATACGTCTCACGAAATGGTAGTGGCCTGCTGTCGTTTCTTGTGCTACTTCTGTAGAACTGGTCGTCAAAATCAAAGAGCCATGTTCGATCATTTTGATTTCTTATTAGAAAATTCTAATATCCTTTTGTCTCGTCCTTCATTACGTGGTTCAACTCCATTGGACGTTGCTTATTCCAGTCTTATGGAAAATACAGAATTGGCTTTGGCTCTCAGGTGGAAATAAGAAAATTTAATTGTATAAAAATATTTTTCGAATATCGCTTATTTAGTCATATTTATTTTTTAGAGAACATTACTTAGAAAAGATTGCTATTTATCTGTCTCGATGCGGTTTACAATCAAATTCCGAGTTAGTAGAAAAAGGTTATCCCGATTTGGGTTGGGATCCAGTTGAAGGTGAAAGATATTTGGATTTCTTAAGATTTTGTGTTTGGGTTCGTATTAACTAAATTTATCACCAAATTGAAAATTTGTTGTATAAAATGACAATAATTATCAAAATATAGGTAAATGGTGAAAGCGTGGAAGAAAATGCCAATCTAGTTATCCGTCTATTGATCAGACGTCCAGAATGTCTCGGTCCAGCTTTGCGTGGTGAAGGAGAAGGTTTGCTCCAGGCCATTGTTGAAGCCAATATTATGTCTGAAAGAATCGCCGATAGACGTAAACTGGCTGATGTCGAAGCTACTACTGAAGCTGATATAAATGTATATTGTTCATATAATATCCTTTGTTCTTTGATTTATATTTAAAGATTTTAATGTGTTTTATCCTTTTATTATAGTTCACTCATCCATTGCCTGAATCGGATGAAGATGAAGATTATATTGACACTGGTGCTGCTATACTCTGCTTCTATTGTACTTTGGTTGATTTGCTTGGCAGATGTGCACCCGATTCTAGTGTCATTGCTCAAGTAAATATTCTTTGATCACATTTTTTTATTAATCATTATAAAAACTGATTTCCATGAATAACTTTAGGGTAAAAATGAATCTTTGAGAGCGCGAGCTATTTTGCGATCATTAGTTCCATTGGAAGATCTTCAAGGAGTATTGAGTCTTAAATTCACTTTGTCGAATCCAGCTGCTGGTCAAGAAAGACCTAAATCAGGTAAGGAATGTGTTGAATTATGCATACAAATTTGAAATTTACTAAATAATCAATTTATTAACAGATATGCCTTCTGGCTTAATACCCGGTCATAAGCAAAGCGTAGTATTATTCTTGGAACGTGTATACGGTATCGAAACTCAAGAGTTATTCTTCAAAATCCTTGAAGAAGCTTTCTTACCTGATCTTAGAGCTGCTACCATGCTTGATAGAGTAATTTCAATTTATTTTATATCATTTTTAATGATAATAAACTACGTTATGGTGTAATTTTCACACATGACTATTATTTTTTTCAGAATGATGGTTCTGAATCTGACATGGCTCTATCAATGAATCGATATATTGGTAATTCCATTTTGCCCCTCCTCATCACTCATTCTAGATTCTATTATGAAGCTGAAAACTACGCCAGCTTACTTGATGCTACTTTACACACTGTATATCGGTATTTATTAAAAACCTTATCACTTATTTATTATTCATTCAAAAATTTAATTGATTTTTAAGTGTTTTTTTATTTTTTGTAATACAGGTTATCTAAGAATAGAATGTTGACCAAAGGACAAAGAGAAGCAGTTTCAGATTTCCTTGTTGCACTCACATCGCAAATGCAACCTTCCATGTTGTTGAAACTTTTGAGGAAGTTGACAATAGATGTATCAAAATTGTCTGAATATACTACAGTTGCACTCAGGGTATGTTATATTTTCAATCGAATTACAAAAAAACCTAATAATATTTTAATAAATAATATATGAAATAATAATTTTTTTAGTTGTTGACTTTGCATTATGAACGTTGTGCTAAATATTACGGTTCAACATCAGGACAAGGTGTTTATGGTGCAAGTTCTGATGAAGAAAAACGTCTCACAATGATGTTATTCAGTAATATTTTCGATTCTCTCAGCAAAATGGATTATGATCCAGAATTGTTCGGAAAAGCTTTGCCTTGTCTTACTGCTATTGGTAATGAATCAAAATTTTTGAAATGTTATTAAATGATTCTAAAAACAATAAATAACTAATATTCTATCTATTTTTATAGGTTGTGCTCTTCCACCTGATTATTCATTGTCGAAGAATTATGATGATGAATTTTATGGAAAGGAAACATCATCAGGTAAATTATTTTAATTGCAGATATTTGATTTTCAAGTAATTCAATTTTTCAAATAAATTTGTACATATTTAATTAGGTGGACCTGATAATCCTCAATATGATCCACAACCAATTAATACTAGTTCAGTAGCTTTGAATAACGATTTGAATACGATCGTTCAAAAGTTTTCTGAACATTATCATGACGCATGGGCATCTAAGTAAGTATAGGAATTTATTGATTTTGAAATTTTAATGTAATATATAAAATTTCATTTAATTTATCAATTATTACAATAAAGGAAACTAGAAAATGGATGGGTGTATGGAGAAACATGGTCTGATGCTCAAAAGACCCATCCTAGGTTGAAGCCTTATAATATGTTGAATGATTATGTATGTTAAATACAAATACAATAAATTTGTCTACTTTATTATTGTTATAACTGTTTAATATGATTTCAGGAAAAAGAAAGATATAAAGAACCCGTCAGGGAATCGTTGAAAGCTTTGCTTGCAATTGGTTGGTCTGTCGAACACTCTGAAGTTGATATACCGACTTCTAACCGGAGTTCAATGCGCAGGCAATCGAAGAGCAATGTGGTATTATATTTTTCTAACTCACAATTTTTTTGCTTCATTTACCCCTTGTAATATTTAATTTCTTGTCCAGATGAAAGCATAAAAAAGAAAAACGTGCTTTAAATGAATCCATTTACTTTTTAACATATTGATTAAAATTTTATACATAAATTATAATATCGATATAGCTTGAATCAATTTTATGTCCCTTATTGTCTTAATGTAATTTTAAAATCAAAATATAACATTTTTATACATCCTCGATAATACACGAATTTTTGAAATCGACACTACCCAATGCTAAATTATAAAACTTATAAAGATTAGAGTGACCTTTTGATATTCAGATTCTTATTTAATTTGGCAATCAAATTAAATTTTTTCTGAGCTATTTGAAAGGGTCGTTCTAATGTAAATATAACGTCCCCTTTATCATTAAATAATTAATGCTTCTGCTTATGTTTATGTTCCTGTATAAAGTTTATGTTTATTGTTTATACCTTCTGTGTTTTCATGATGTTTTTTATCCATTATTTGTTACCTGCCTGCATATTACCATCATATTGAACCAAATTCCTGTGATGGACACAGCGCACGGCTGACGATTTCGTAAGTTTTTCAAACACATAAAAATGTTTATGACCAATTATTTTTGAATATAAAATAGATACAGAATAATTTTTTTTTTTTTAAATTGGAACTAAAATAATTTCAAAAATAATGTCATATTGTATCCCTTTATGAATTATTGTGATCCATTACTTTGTTGATTTATATATTGAAATTATTAAATGATTTATCGGTGATATTTCAGGTTGATTCAGCTACACCATTCAATTATAATCCTCATCCAGTTGATATGACAAATTTGACATTGTCCAGAGAAATGCAAAATATGGCTGAACGTTTAGCTGATAACGCTCACGATATTTGGGCTAAAAAAAAGAAAGAAGAACTCACTACAAATGGAGGTAGATTTTAACTACTGATTTCGAACCAATATTTTGAAATGTTTAATTACTTTTTTTATTAGTAATTAATACAAATTGTTTTTATTCACAGGTGGAATACATCCTCAATTAGTGCCGTATGATTTGTTGACTGATAAAGAGAAAAAGAAAGATAGAGAACGGTCTCAAGAATTTCTCAAATATTTACAATATCAGGGATATAAATTGCACAGGTTTGATATTTTTTTAAATTTACCTAAAAGCAAATAGTATTCTCACAATATCACTAATTATAAATTTAACTGAAAATATAAAAATATCAAAAATCAATTTTTAATCTATAAAGGTAATGATATAAGTAATTTTATTTTTATAGGCCTTCTAGAGCTGGTCAATCTGATACTGAGCAAGCTGCGGCTGGTATGGCTCCTGAGCTTCGATTTGCCTATTCCCTTCTTGAGAAGCTTATCCAATATTTGGACCGTGCTACTATTAATATGAAATTACTTAAACCTTCAACAACATTCAGCAGAAGAACATCGTTCAAAACTAGCACTAGAGATATCAAATTCTTCTCTAAAGTATTAACTTTTCTTAAGCTACCAATTTATATTTATTTAACTCTATAAAATAATAATGATTTATAAATAGGTGGTGTTGCCTTTGATGGAAAAATATTTCTCCACTCATAGGAATTACTTTATTGCTGTTGCAACTGCTACCAACAATGTAGGTGCTGCAAGTCTTAAAGAAAAAGAAATGGTTGCTGCTTTATTCTGTAAACTTGCAAGTCTTCTGAGATCCAGGTTTATTATTAATTTAGATTATTTCATTGAAAATGAGTATGAATTTCAATTTTCAATATTTTATTTATAATAGATTGGCAGCGTTTGGAGCTGATGTGCGCATATCTGTAAGATGTCTTCAAGTATTAGTAAAAGGAATCGATGCTAAATCTCTCGTGAAGAATTGTCCTGAATTCATAAGAACTTCGATGTTGACTTTCTTCAATAACACTGCTGATGATTTGGGACATACTATACTCAATTTACAAGATGTAAATATATTTGAAAAAATCATATTATTGCTTCAACATATTTTTATTTATTTACTTATTTTTGAATACAGGGAAAGTACAGTCTTTTAAGAGGCACACACTTGAAAACATGCACATCTCTTTTCTATGTAAATAGTGTAATATTACCAGTATTGACAGCCATGTTCGATCATCTCGCTGCATGTGAATATGGAAGCGATCTGCTATGTACGTTCATTTATGAAAAAAGTTATTTTATAAAAAAAACCTTTAAAAAATATTGACGTATTATTTCAGTGGATGAAATCCAAGTGGCCTCTTATAAAATGTTGGCTTCTATGTATACTTTGGGCACCGATGCTTCTTTAACTCATGATAGGAAATATCTTAAAACTGAAATCGAAAGACACAAACCAGCATTGGTAAAAATCATAATACTATTTTGAGTATTTTATAATTGTTTATTTATTGATTGACGTTGTTTTTCAGGGTTCATGTCTTGGTGCATTTAGCTCTACATTCCCGGTGGCTTTCTTGGAGCCTCATTTAAATAAACATAACCAATTTTCGTTGCTCAATAGGATAGCTGACCATTCTTTAGAAGCTCAAGGTAAATTATATGTTTTTTTTTTTAATATATGTATTATATTACAAAATCAAATTAAATTTTATTTCTTCTTAATCACAATAACCTTCAGATATCATGACAAAAATGGAATCTTCAATGCCTACACTGGAAGCAATATTAACAGAAGTCGATCAGTTTGTCGAATCTGAAAAAACGTATTCAGAATCACCACATATAATTGACGTGATTATGCCACTTCTTTGCTCATACTTACCATTTTGGTGGGCTCAAGGACCTGATAACGTTACACCGTCAGGAGGGTAAAATATTCACATATTAAAAATTCATTTTTAAAATGTTTGCATAATATGATTTTTTCACATCAGAAATCATGTAACGATGGTGACGGCAGAACATATGAATCAATTGCTGAAAAATACTTTGAAACTCATCCGAAAGAATATCGGTAATGAAAATGCACCTTGGATGACTCGTGTCGCTGCTTACACCCAGCAAATTATCATTAACAGTGGAGAGGAATTACTGAAAGATCCATTCTTGCCATTGGTGGAAAGAGTACGTCGTCGTACTGAGAATATGATCCATAAAGAAGAGAGTCTTAGAGGATTCATCAAAGTATGGTTTAGTTATTGAATCTATTTTTGATATCAGAGTATTTTCAATTTTATACAATGCTTACAGTCATCAACTGATGATACTTCGCAAGTTGAATCTCAAATTCAAGAAGATTGGCAATTGTTGGTTAGAGATATTTATGCATTTTATCCACTACTTATCAAGTATGTCGATCTACAAAGAAATCATTGGCTTCGGAATAACATACCAGGTTTCATTCACTTTGATTTATAAAATCTTAATTTTTTTATGAGTGTATAATTTTTTTTTCATTTCTAAAATCAGAGGCTGAAGAATTATACAGCTATGTCGCAGACATCTTCAATATTTGGTCTAAGAGTCAATACTTCTTAAAGGAAGAACAAAACTTCATATCTGCTAATGAAATTGATAACATGGTAAATTACAATATAAAACGTAATGACTTTTATTTAATAAAATCGTTATAATAAATATTTTTTCATATAGACTCTGATCATGCCGACGGCCACAAGAAGATCAGCTGTTATTTCTGATGGAGCTCCATCAGGTGGTGGAAAGGTATTTATATTTTTTGGAAAAAAAACGTTATTTAAATAATATTTACTTAAAACACTATTCATTGCAATATACAGAAAAAGAAGAAGAATCGTGACAAGAAACGTGATAAGGACAAAGAAGTTCAAGCATCATTGATGGTCGCTTGTCTAAAACGTTTGTTACCAGTCGGATTGAATCTTTTCGCAGGACGTGAACAAGAATTAGTTCAGCATTGCAAGGATCGCTTCCTCAAGGTGGACTTTTTATTTATTTATTTTAAAAATATATCTCATAACAAGTGTACATGGAGGTAGGGACGTTGGAAGGTCGGGGTGTTGTTGCCAAATAAAAGATTATTAATTTGAATACCAGTAGCATTTATTCGCAGAGTAGCTAGAAAATTCACAACCATTCAATACATGACCCAATGATGGGTGTCAGTGAACTCTTAAACAAATTAAAGGAGGTGATAATCAGTGAAAAACAACGGTGAATAACAATTACTAAACGACTATCTTACAACCATCAATAGCTTACTGACTAGTTACAATGTAAGAGGATTGGGTTCGATGATACTAACATATTTACCATCGTGGATACAAATGAACTCACAATCCATAGTGCGTTTAAACAAAACCAAAATCCTGTTTACGGTCATGACGTTAATTTTCTTCGTACTGGACGCGAAAACTCTCGCTTCGAGTTGTAAAAGTTCGTTTCGGTCTGCCGAAGACGAAAAAGCCTCGCTTCGAGTCACGTACGAGTTTAATTTTGGATCGGTGACTAAAACCGACTTTGCTGTTTCGACACGAAAATCTGAAAAATATTTTGTTTTTATCAAATCGATTTGTTAATTAGTTGTATGTTGTTATGATCCTTATTATCAATCTGGTCCGTAATTATTTTATATGTTCAAATATTTTTTATGCTAAGTTCTTAGACGAAAAATATTTACAATAAAAAATAACATACATATGTTTAATTATAAGATAAATTGTCTTTATTTTACAGAAAGTATCAGATACCGATGTAATCGACTTTGCCAAGACCCAACTAACGTTACCCGACAAGATCGATCCAGCTGATGAAATGTCATGGCAGCATTATCTCTACAGTAAACTAGGAAGCAAAAAAGAAGTGACCATTACTGGAGCTGATGCTAATGAAAAGAATAAACAAATAGATGAAACCGTAGAAAGAATCGTAGCCATGAGCCAAGTACTCTATGGTCTTCATATGGTAAGCTGTGGATTCTCAATAAAATTTAAATAATCGTGTTCAATTTTTCACACTGAACATTTTCGATTTTTTGTTTTTTTACTGTGCACTTATTATTAAATTTTATTTTTAACTATTATTGCTGCCATTAGCAGTGTGTTAAAACTTTCGTACTTCTCATGATTCAAATTAAATATTTTATTCTGAATATTGAAAGTAATTTACGGTCTGGTTCAGATTGATCATCCACAACAACAAAGCAAGAACGTTTACAGAAGTGTAGTCTCAATCCAGAGGAAGCGAGCCGTCATTGCTTGCTTCAGGCATCTTCCTTTGCACTCTCTCACAAGGTTTATTTTTTTCATATGATTTATTTTTCGTGGTAATGTGAAAGATTTGATTAACATCAAAATTTTAAAAACTCTAAATTTGTTTTATTATTTAGTCAATACGAAATAATTTTGATTTTTTATTATTTTTGGTTTCTCATTATTATTTATACACTAACATAATTTACAGTTTGCATGAATATCTAGATTTAAAAAATTTGATAACTTACAAATAACATTAATAAATAACTTGTCAACCTTTATTTCAAGTTTTATAAATTATATTTAGTAGAAACCATATCAAAAATAATTTTAAAGGCATTTTGAATTATTCCTTCAGAAAGTCTTAAAGTTATTAATTATAATATTATTATTATTATAAAACGCAATACAGGTTGGCTATAAAATAATGGTTCAATTTCAAATAAATATTTGATAATTTTGCATGTTTTTTTGTTTGTGCTTTTTGTGCTTTCACCACTAGTCTGGAAAACCTAGACCAAGAAGCTCGAATTGGAGCCGAGTGTTATGTGCAGCAAGAAAACGTGCTGCAGTTGCTTGTTTGAGATCAACGCCATTATATAAAATGAGCAGGTTACACGATCAATAACAAACACAAAAAATAACAACAAACTCATGTTCATTTTTACATAAAAAATCATAAAACATTATTTTTTTCTTACAGGCATCGTGCTTGCAATATATTCTGTCGAACCTACTACGAATTATGGCTGCAAGAAGAAAACGTTGGGCAAGAAGTTATGATTGAAGATCTCACAGTATTGTCATATTTTTCAAATATCAAATTACTTATTACTTAGGTAAATACTAATTATATTAATGATAATTAAATTTTTAGCAATCGTTTGAGGATGCAGAATTGAAAAAAGCTGAAGGTGAAGAAGAAGAAGGAAAGCCTGATCCTTTGACTCAATTAGTTACAACTTTCTGTCGCGGTGCAATGACTGAGCGTTCTGGTGCACTACAAGTAATATATTTATCGAATAATAATTGTAGACAATAAGAAATTATTTTAATGTATATTTTAATATTCAGGAAGATCCATTATATATGTCTTATGCATTGATTGTGGCGAAATCTTGTGGAGAAGAAGAAGAAGAAGGAGAAGGAGAGGGAGAAGGTGAAGGCGGTGAAGAAGAAGGTGGTGCTAGCATTCATGTAATTATAACTATCATTTTTAATTTTTAATTATTGTAATTAAGTCATACTGTTAAAAACTAACAAACTTCGCAATCTTTTTACTGCATTAACACAAAAAAGACCATGGAAAAACTTATGGTAATTAAAAAAAAACGCTAACAAAATCTTACACGATTTTATTATTCAAAATTTGAATTTCGTTACAGGAACAAGAAATGGAAAAACAAAAATTACTCTTCCATCAAGCAAGATTAGCAAATAGAGGTGTAGCCGAGATGGTATTGCTTCATATATCCGCATCAAAAGGAGTACCCAGTGAGATGGTGATGAAAACTTTGGAACTCGGTATCAGCGTATTAAGAGGAGGAAATATTGATATTCAAATGGTAAGCATCAATAATATTCAGACTCCATAAATAATCGTTGTTAATCAATAAATTTTAAATATAGGGTATGTTGAATCACTTGAAAGAAAAGAAAGATGTAGGATTCTTCACTTCAATAGCTGGTCTCATGAATTCTTGCTCAGTATTAGATCTTGATGCCTTTGAAAGAAACACTAAAGCTGAAGGTATTTGGAAAATTTAATTAAAATGAACATAAAAAATAAAATATTAAAAAAATATATATAATTTGTAGGTTTGGGAGTTGGACTTGAAGGAGCTGCTGGTGAAAAGAACATGCATGATGCTGAATTTACATGTGCCCTTTTCCGATTCATACAACTGACTTGTGAAGGCCACAATTTAGGTTTGATTTCATTTATATCCATCATTAAATATGCAACAGTATATTACATGCATTCTTTGTATTTCAGAATGGCAAAACTACCTCAGAACTCAAGCCGGTAATACGACAACTGTAAACGTTGTCATCTGCACTGTCGATTACCTACTTCGATTACAAGAATCCATTATGGACTTCTACTGGCATTATTCAAGCAAAGTTGGCATTTTTTATACTTGAAATATGGCCATATGATTGTGTTTATATTGCTTTTTTATTGTATTGTAGGAATTGATTGACCCAGCTGGTAAAGCTAATTTTTTCAAAGCTATCGGAGTTGCAAGTCAGGTTTTCAACACGCTCACTGAAGTTATTCAAGGTCCTTGCACACAAAATCAACAAGCTCTTGCTCATTCGAGGTATGAAAAAAATAGTGAAAGAACTTTTTTGATTTTTTTTTTTTCGTATAAATCAATAAACAATTTTTTAATATAGGTTATGGGATGCTGTTGGAGGTTTTCTTTTTTTGTTTTCACACATGCAAGATAAACTATCCAAGCATTCTTCACAAGTAGATTTATTGAAAGAACTTTTAAATTTACAAAAAGACATGATCACTATGATGTTGTCTATGCTTGAAGGAAACATTGTTAATGGTATGTTTATTGTAAAACTTTGAAATTGATTATTTTATCAAACCTTTTTTAATCCATTGTTGCATTTTCAGGTACTATTGGTAAACAGATGGTAGACACGCTAGTAGAATCGGCCTCGAATGTAGAACTTATCTTGAAATACTTTGATATGTTCTTGAAGTTGAAAGATCTAACAACCAGTCCAAATTTCTTAGAAATTGATCTGAATAGTGATGGATGGGTGCTTCCAAAGGATTTCAGAGAAAAAATGGAGCAGCAAAAAAGTTATACCCCGTATGTCTAAGCTTTTATAATAATATTCAATTTTTTTGTGTATTTTTTAACAATTAAATTTAATTTTTAGTGAAGAAATTGATTTTCTGATAGCATGCTGTGAAACTAATCATGATGGAAAAATTGATTACGTTGGATTCTGTGATCGGTTCCACGAACCAGCTAAGGAAATTGGTTTTAATTTGGCTGTATTACTTACAAATCTTTCTGAACATATGCCCAATGAACCTAGGTAAGTAATAATGATTATTTAAATATATATATAAATGATATTATAAAGATATTTTTAAATGATATTAATTTTTTCAGGCTAGCTCGTTTCTTAGAAACTGCTGGATCTGTATTGAATTATTTTGAACCATTTTTAGGCCGTATAGAAATTATGGGTGGATCAAAAAGGATAGAAAGAGTATACTTTGAGATCAAGGAATCGAATATTGAACAATGGGAGAAACCTCAAATCAAAGTATAAATGAAAAACATTAACTGTTCTCTTTCTTTTTCTAATTCCCATTAAATTATTTTGATATTTTAGGAATCTAAACGAGCATTTTTCTACAGCATCGTAACAGAAGGAGGAGATAAAGAAAAACTCGAAGCATTCGTAAACTTCTGTGAGGACGCTATCTTTGAAATGACTCATGCATCAGGTTTAATGGCTCAAGAAGATTCTGGAGGCGGACCAAAGAATAGAGAAGCTGCTTATATAAGTGATAGTTATATGAGTGAGGAAGATGAAGAACGGTAAGTTTAAAATTATATTAACGAATGCAGTTTTAAGATAGAAGTAGCAACAACAGGCAGAATTAATAAAATATAAAAATAATTGTTTTTATCATTTATTTCTACTTATACTGAAAACTGCATTAATTTTTATAATCTATTATTAATAATATACAAATACTTATGTATTTTTTAAATATAAATAGCGCTGGTAAAGATCCGATTAGAAGAGGTATTCAAGCTTGTAAAGATGGAGTTTATTTCTTCTTCACTATGCTCTCACCATCTAATATCAAACAACGTATTGCTGATTTACATCAAATGACCCCAGCAGAAATATTCATAGGCTTTTTCAAGATGATTTTTTATATTTTCTATTACTTCGGCTATAGCATAACAGTTGTTATTAGGTAAGTTTCATTTGAATGCTGAAATATATTCGTCTCTTTTTATTTAAATATTTCATTGTTTTCTGCTAACGTTCTGATGTAGTGTTTATGTGTGAGTACAAAATACTTATAAATTTTAGTTAAAATGCTTATGGATTTTAAGAATGATCTATATTTTAAATTTCAATTCTGAATAAATAAAATTATGCTTAGGTATATCTTTGGAGTGCTTTTGGGATTGATGCGTGGTCCACAAGTGGAGGAAGCTGTCGCAGTAGAGGTCACCGAAGAAGAAAAAATCGGTCAGTTGAGGATACGCTCTAACAAACAAAGTAAGGTTTTCCCTCACATAAACACTATACAGCAAGCTGCACGGAGCTTCACATGCGCTGCTACACTGGTAATCTAACCTAACCCGACACAAATGTTAGAACACTGACGGAAATATAAAACTCAAATATTTCAAACACACTTTCGTACATAGAACCCTTCACTACATTTTTGTCTTAAATGTATTATAGTTCTTTTATAATTTTAAAATGTTAAGCAACATAATTTAAAAAAAATGTGGTAAAAGGTTCTTTGCATTGTGCTTGTCATGGCTTTTAAGAGAATGTTCTGAATGATAATTTATGCTGTATATTATGAAATATCTCGATACACGTAAGATGTATTTACGATGATATGCTGTTTACTTTGAATATTATTTTGAAAAAGTATGTATTGTATGGAAATAGATGTTCGATTTTCTGAAAGGAACAATACTCTGATGAATTTTAAGCTTAATTTTACTCACTTCTTGGCAGTTCCACTATAATTAATGTTTGTATTATTGTTTAGCTTATGTGTTAATGTGCATGGTTGTTGTTACACTTTATAATTTTATATTAAATATTATATGTTTTTAAATATAGATGTTTATCATATACACACAACGAACAGAATTTTAAGTTTTTAATATTTTAGATTGACTCCATATTAACATTTTTTTTAAAAGTGTTTTCTGAACATCATACATTTAGTTTACAATAAAAATATATTATAAACATTTCGCGACTATTTTACATTGAATTAAAAGTCTGATAACACTATTATTCACAACATTGGATTTCACATGGAAAATATTTGAGATATTTTACACTACTTCAAAAAAATATACAATCCCTGCATGATGAATATAAATGTATTTGTTTATTATAAATTTTTGATACTTTTTAAATGTTAAAATATGAAAAGTTCATTTAGACTACTATATTTTCAAAATACTAATAACTAATATTTGAATTAGGCCCATCAAAACATTTACCTGCACTACCGGCTGCCGACGATACTGGTCAAATGCAAGTATCGGCATTCGGACTGGATATTTCTAAAGAAGACAACGGCCAGTTAAAGGTACAACCGCACGAATCTCCAAACCTTTCACCCACTTCTTCTGGTGAAGAGGGAGAAACATCTATGGAAGAAGGCAGCGATGCGGTACATGACGGAGAACCAGCTGCTGAACCACCTCCGTCACTTATAGATCTTCTTGGGTATAATTGTTTTCTTTCTAGATTATATCGTATTATAATTATAGTGAATTGAAAGAAACTTTTATTGATTTCAGTGGAGAAGCAGCCAAACGACAAGCTATTGAAAGAAGTGAAGCTCAACAAGCTCAACAAGCTGCTATGACTGCCATCGAAGCCGAAAGCAAAAAAGTAATCATAAAATTAATTTTCATATCTAGTCAATATTCTAAACCATCTTAATTTATAATTATAATTTTTAGCAAGTAACAGTGCCTCAACCTTCCGCTCTCTCACAAATGGATTTATCTCAATACACGCATCGTGCAGTTTCATTCCTGGCTCGTAATTTCTACAATCTCAAATATGTAGCTTTGGTTTTGGCTTTCTGTATCAATTTCATGCTGCTCTTCTACAAAGTTACCACTTTGGGTGAAGATGAAGAAGGTGATGGAAGTGGAAGCGGCAATTCTCTAGTAGATATAATAAGTGGATCTGGTTCTGGATCTGGTTCTGGTTCTGGTCTTGGTTCTGGAGATGGTAAAAACTCTACTTAACTGAATTTGGATTATATTGAAAACAGTTAATTCTATAAGACATTTTTCAGGTGGAAGCGGTGAGGATAGTAGTGAAGAAGAAGATCCTTTAGAATTGGTACATGTTGACGAAGACTTCTTCTACATGGAACACGTTATGCGACTAGCTGCTCTATTACATTCTTTGTGCTCTTTGGCTATGCTCATCGCTTACTATCATTTGAAGGTACGATATTTATAATTTTTGTTGTAAAATAAATTTAAATTATGATTACAATATTGCCACTAATCAAATACTTATTATAGGTCCCATTGGCTATTTTTAAACGAGAAAAAGAAATTGCTAGACGTTTGGAATTCGATGGTTTATATGTCGCTGAACAACCGGAAGATGACGATATTAAAAGTCACTGGGACAAAATGGTTATAAGTGCAAAGTATGTGTTTTTTCAATAATAATTTTGATATGAAAATTATGAAAATATTAATTAATCTACAATTATAGATCGTTCCCTGTGAACTATTGGGATAAATTTGTAAAGAAAAAAGTACGCCAGAAGTATTCCGAAACATATGACTTTGATTCTATCTCCAATCTGCTGGGTATGGAAAAAACGTCGTTTTCATCTCAGGAGGAAGAAGGCAGTGGTCTTGTTCATTTGTATGCTAATTTTCATTTATATTTTCAATATACCATTTTTTATAGTAAATTTTAAAACAGTCTGTTTTTTTAATCTGTAATTTGTAATCATTGTAATATCGAGAAGTAATATTGTATATTTTATTTTACAGCATTTTGAACATTGACTGGAGGTATCAAGTATGGAAAGCCGGTGTTACCATAACTGACAATTCATTCTTGTACTCTCTGTGGTATTTCACATTCTCCGTAATGGGCAACTTCAATAATTTCTTCTTCGCTGCTCATTTGCTTGATGTGGCTGTTGGTTTCAAAACTTTAAGAACCATTTTGCAATCAGTAACTCATAACGGCAAACAGGTAATATATTTACTTTAACTTAAATGTACTTTTACAATGTCAAATGAATTATTAATATTTTATTTCCATTTCAGCTTGTTTTGACAGTAATGTTATTGACAATTATCGTATATATTTATACCGTGATTGCTTTCAACTTCTTTAGAAAGTTCTACGTATCGGAAGAAGATGACGAAGTTGATAAAAAATGTCATGACATGTTGACTGTAATAATATTGATTTATTGTTATAAATACTAAAATCATTTACACTTTTCTTAATATATTAATTATTTTCAGTGTTTCGTATTCCATTTATATAAAGGTGTGAGAGCTGGTGGAGGTATTGGTGATGAAATCGAACCACCCGACGGTGATGACTATGAAGTCTACCGAATCATGTTCGACATTACTTTCTTCTTCTTCGTTATCGTCATCCTGCTGGCTATCATTCAGGGTAAAATAATCGTCTCGAAAAAAATCTAATAAAAATCGAAAAAGGACAAAAATAAGACCATTTGGCACATTTCAGGTTTGATCATTGACGCTTTTGGTGAATTGCGTGATCAGCTCGAGTCGGTAAAAGAAGATATGGAAAGTAATTGTTTCATATGTGGTATAGGAAAAGACTACTTTGATAAGGTAAAAAAATTGCTCAATAAATTTTTTTCTGTATAATATAATACAAAACGATTCAATTTTAGGTTCCGCACGGTTTTGACACACATGTACAACGAGAACACAATCTAGCAAATTACATGTTCTTCCTCATGCATTTAATTAATAAACCGGATACAGAATATACAGGTTTCATAATATGTTTATATTGTTTTGACTATATTGTGCGTGTTTATATAATTAAAATATTTTCAGGTCAAGAAACATTCGTATGGAATATGTACCAGCAAAGGTGTTGGGACTTTTTCCCTGTCGGAGACTGTTTCAGAAAACAATACGAGGATGTCATGGGGGAGTGAATAATTCGAATTTTAAAAATTTTCATGTGTATATTTACATTTTCATCAACCGTTTGAATCTAATGAAATTTGTGCGCACGTTCGAGGTATGTCTATAATCTCGGTTCGAGTCGATGATGTTTCATCAGAAAATTATGTTTATCTTATTTTGTACATATAATTAACGTTTTTTTATGTTATTTCGTTTTATTTATTTTTATTGTTGTTAACATATCTATTGTTCAAATATTAAATTTTTTTTCAATGAATGACTTTTTTTTCGATTTGAATAATTGGTGATGAACTGTAATTGTGATGTAGTGTGATGATTTTTCATGGCCTTTTTCAATAAAGTTTTTTATTCAATGAAGATTTATCTATCGCCCTCTAGCTCGAATAATAAAATTTTAATAAAATCCTTCCCTAAAAAACATATATTAATTTTTTTATTAAGATAAATTTTACTATAGTATTTTAATACAAATTTAACAATCGTTATAAATGAGTAATAGATTTTATATAATATTATATCTATTTTAAATCAAATTATTTATAGAATATATTTTCCTCAGATTAAATTTGTCAATTATGGAAATGAAAATATTCTAAAAATAAAAATGAATCATTTTTCATCCTATCGAATATTTGTAGATATCGATTTTGAAAGTTTATGTCCAATCTATTGTAATTATAATAAAAATTTGCAAATCAACTTAAAATTTGACTGATTTAAATAAAATTGTAAATAAATGTGCATTTTATTTTTATGTTTGACCCTTTTATAATATAAACACACAAATTATAATAAAAATAAATAATACAATTTTTTAAATTTATGTTATAAAATAAATGCAATTATTGTACAAAAAATGGAAAAAATTCATAATTATTTTTATCATTATCTGCAGCCATTAATGAAAAACGGTTTAAAATCACATTTTCCTTTTCATTAATTTCAGCTTCATAGTATTAAGTTTCATGAAAAAAGTATTATCTTCATCTTTCGAAGCATTTGTTCCCATTGTCACTTCATAGTATCGAAGGATTGATATCATTGCAATACGAATTTGCAATTGTGCAAAACGATTCCCTAAAAAAATATACGAAATAATTTACATTGAAAATGAAACATAGATTATATAATACAAAGCTTGTACTTACCTATACATAAACGTGGCCCTTCACCAAATGCCAGATATGAATAATGATTTCTAGAAGATTTGTTTTCAGGAGAAAATCTTTCAGGATCAAATTTGTCAGGATCAGGATATATATTTGGATCTGTATGAATTCCTATGATAGGAATTACAATGGGAGTTCCTTTTTCTATAACAACATTAGTGTGAGGTATCACATATTCTTTTGTGCAAACTCTGAACAACGCAGGAGTCGGGGGATATAATCTTAATATCTCTGTAAATTTCATAAAATATTTATTGCATTTCTCTACATTTAATACAAAAAATATAAAATATACATACCATCGATTACTTGTCCCATATATGTCATATTGTTGATTACTTCATAAGTAAGTTTATTATTGTGTTTTTTTAATACTTCGTCAATTTCTTCCATAACTTTTTTCTGAATATCCTTGTGCAATGCCAATTGATAAAATATAAAACTTGTAGATGTAGACGATGTTTCAAAACCAGCTGTATAAAATCCAAAAGCTTGAGCTGTCAACTCCGTTATACTTAATTGAAAATCAAGGACTTCATTTTCTTCTGCTTTAGTAGTTTCTAAATTAAAAAATTACTTAAACTCACTAAGTTCTTTATTTAAAAAAAAGTTAAAATAAACAATACCATCTTCAATATTTTCGTTATTTTTCAGTTGAATTAATAATTGTAGTAAATCATTTCTAGTTACATTATTCTCTTCTCTGTATTTTACTGTATTTGCTACAGCTTCTGTGAAAAATTCAGTTACACATTTTTCGAAAACCTTACCGTCTACAATCTTCTGCAATTCCGGAATAAAGAACGTCATGAAAAATACTAATTTTCGTTTGAAGTCCAATTCAAAAACCCTTTTGCCCATCTTTCTAAATTCAGCATCCGGATATTTGAAGCTGTTACTATCAATTCCAAAAGCACAAGAAACTATCACATCTGTGGAAAACTTAGCAACAGCATCTTTTATATCAACCACGTCTCCAGACAAAGCGAAGGCTTCCAAGTATTTGGTGAGTTCTTCACCGCAAACTGCTACCGTATCAAACATATACTTCATTTTGCTAGAAGTGAATGCTGGTGTTAACTTTGACCTTATAGCTTTCCATCTAGCTCCGTTCATATTGAAAAGATGATTAGCCAATGGCTGAGTTTTTTTGTTCAAATGAAAACCATGATCGGTGAAGTGGGCGAAATCTTTGACTAGTACCATTTTGATCAGATCGAGATTGTTCACCAACAAAGCTGGCCTATGCAGTAAATATATTCCTACATATGGTTCATCTTTATTTGCATCGTATATATTCTTAAAATGAGTCCCCATGTACAGTCCGTTGAAAATCATTTCCTTCATATTGCCTACAAACATCGTCGGTTTAGGTCCTCTGACCTTTTTATTTTTCCAATATTTGTACTTTTGATGGAACCATACAATGATGATTGACACAAACAATACGAAGAATAGTCCGAGATTCCATATCAAACCCATTATTTCTGCAATGAAAACAAGTTAAGTTGTATTAAAGTTGAAATATCTACTGTACAAATTGAAACATTCAAATAATAGATAACTTCTGATAAGTCTTATCAGTTCCATTATATAGAAGTGTTGATAATACGAAAATTGAAAAAAATAAATGATGCTTCGTATTGTCGAAAGTTTGCAATGAAAATAAAGATATGATTTTAACATAAACAAAAATGATGTTATTTTATTAGGTTCCAAAACTTTTACATAAATTTTTCAAATTCTATTTTTTTATTGATTTTATTTTACAATACTGTAAGCCGATTTTATATTTATCATAACATTATAAAAAACAATCTTAGCAAAAATCGATTGATTCAGATGTATTTATAAATCAAACCTGGTTTTAAAATTATAATTTTTTGACTGTACATTGTTTTGACAATAAATTTACTGAAATGAGAAAAAAATTATTTAACCTACTTAAACAATTTCCAGTGTGTGTATTTGTCGGAGGTTTGGTTTGTTGGCTCTGTTTTGATAATCAAAATGATGTGCACAATCTGTTATATTATACAAGTATACAAACACTAAATTCAATTGAATTGAAAATCAACAGTAAGATGTAAAAATTTCACAACCAAAATAATTAATTACATTTAACAGTTTCATATTATTATCAAAAATCGTGTAATCATTCCAATTCCATATTTTGAGGAATATTTGCAACATTAGAATTGGTATAATCATTCTATAAATAATACAGAATACTTCATTTTATTTTCAGCTCAGTTTCTTACAATGCCATGTAATTATTTCAATTTTGGCACCGTTTGAAGGGTAACATTGTTTACAAAAAAAACTGGGTTGGTTATAATTTAAAGTTAATTTTAAACATTATTCCAACCATATAAATATCAATTTGAATATACAGTGAAATTATAGATTATATCGTGACTTACATTTTATTTTGTAATATTGGTTTTTAATATACCATTTTAAAAGATGGTCTATACCACTTTATAGATAAATACCATTGTAGTTTTAATTCATAAGAGAAATGTAGAGAAATTCACGTATAATTTTTATCTGGAAAATTAGAAAGTTTGATTCTATATTTAAATATGAACCTTGATTTTTTTTCAACTAAAGGCTGCATCATTTTAAAAAAAGTATGGGTATTAATAATTTAAAAGTTTCCAATAAAGTTAAAAACTATGAAATCAAAGCGATGTAAAGAAAATTCTGATATTTCAGCAAGCTTATGCTCAAAGAAAAGCGTTTTTGGGTCATAGACAAAAAAGAAAATTTCAGAAGCAACAAATACTATGCTGAAAATTCCGAATCTAAATAAACAATAATCATGCTCAAATAAAAACTTGAAAATTCTCAAACATTTAACCCATTATTTGCAACAATAAAAAATAATTTAATAATAGAAACACTTGGCTGTGTCTCGTCTATCACAACAGGTACATGTCAATCTATTTATAAACCGAAGTTTGAGCCAGGAAAACAGTTTTGGCAAACATTTCATTAACAATGGCGCGTTTGGTTAACCTGCGGAAATAAAACCTTCCCGCAGACAATATGAGTCTAGTGTACGGTTTTCTGCACAAGTATTATGTGAAGGCCGTCGTGGACGAGGCCCTGTCCCACAACAGGCGCAGTCTGGACCTCACCAACCTGGACATCCAGCAGATACCAGACGCGTTATTCCTCAGCTACGATCTGCGCAAGTTGTTCTTGCACAAAAACAAGATCGAGCATTTGGATTCGAGGATAGACCGTTGGCAAAATCTGACCGTTTTAGCCTTGGATTATAACAAATTAACGTATATACCTCCTGAGATCAGAGATCTGAAAAATCTGCTGTATTTGAACGTCAGTCACAATCCTTTGAAGAAGCTGCCGCCTGAGATCGGCGAGCTGGTCAGTCTCGAAGCTTTATGGTGCAATTGTATAGGAGCCGATCATGTTCCTGAAGAGATATGCAAATTGACAAATTTGCAAACGTTCGGGGCGCGTAAGAATAAAATACGACGACTCCCCAAACTCTTTACTTCTCTCACGGGACTTAGGTAACATATTGAATATTTAAATTGGTTTTAGGGTGGCAAATGAAAGACTGAAGGGTATGAAAAAGTCATAAATTGTTAATTTTCAATTTTCACAGGTTTTAGAGTATCATTTGGAGATGAAAATGTGTACGTATGATGCCCAGTAATGGTTAAAACTCGTTGCGTTTTTTTAATTTGATATTACTTGTTTATTTGATTTTTTTTTATTTATCTTAATTAAATTTTTTGGTTTATTTTACTTTTTGTATCGCCTTGGATGCGAATAAATAAATAAATTGGGCTTTTCTATTTGAGTGACAGATCAATGATTGAAAGTCAGAGAAAACAGCGCATCAATAATAATATTTAGTGTATTTTTGGAAATATAATTGATACCGATGCGTTTCCCTGGTATTATATTTTCAATACCTCAAAATCAACATTTCTATTCTATTTGTCGATGTGTTAATTAAAATTAAAATGGCTCTTTTCATTGAACATCACATATAAACATTTTAATCTACAAGTTTCTCAATAAAAAAATAATTGAAAAAAACCTGTAAAAAAATATAATTAAAAAAATCGAAAACAAACAATTTATGACATTCAAAACCCTAGTCTTTCAGCGGCCATTCTGAACAAAAATTTTAATCGATTATTATATTACAGTTGGGTAACATTACAAGATAATGTAGTAGAAGAATTACCAGAAGGACTTAGTGCATTGGAGCTCGTCCATCTCAATGTATCGGTCAATTGTCTCCGGGAGCTCCCGAAAGATATAACTAAATGCAAACAGTTGCAGTATTTATTGATTAGCCATAATCAGGTGAATAATTTAACAATTTCACAATAAGAAATTCAATCAAATTCAATATCTCATGTTCAATTTAAGATAAATTGTTTGCCGGTATCGGAAAGCACCAAATGGGATTTGTCAGAAATGGAATCGCTAGTGTATATTGATCTGCGAGGTAATCCGTTAATAGATGACCCTTACTATAAGAAAAATTTTCAAGTAGGTGATTGAATATGTTATTGAATCATTAATGAGAACCATATTTGATTTTATGCCGTGTTTAGAATTATCCTCAATTGAAGAGTAACAACGAATGGGGAGTTTTAAACAACAATAATGAAAACGTTGAATCAGAATTACCAGAAGGCTCGGATAATAATTCAGAAACACGATCAGATACTAATGATAATAGTATATAACCGTTTTTATTTAATTAATTAATTAAAATGATTACTTTTTAAAATGTGTTATGTTGTAGTAAGAGAAAACAATGATGATGAGGATTCAGATTCATCGACTTATGACGATTGGGAAAACAGTATTGCGAGCAGTCAATTGAATTCCACTGAACATAGTGAGAATGAATTGGAAGAAAATGAAGTATGTGTTTAAAAATTGACATTTTCATGTAATATTTTTTTGAGAAGGATATAAAATGTATAATCTTTTTTTTTAAGATCAAAGGAATCAATATTCCGATAATATCAAGATTTGCAGGAACGGGAAGTTAGTGTTCTAACATGACTTTGTTTTATTTGTGATATGATTGTGAGAGTAAATTGAATGTATATTTAAAATGTTTTTGTGTAAAAAGACATAATTTATTTTTGTATGCATTGTTTCAATCAAATATATTTTTTTTTGAAAAATTAGCGGAAAATTTTTAAATATATTAATATATTAAATAAAAATACATAAATACCAAAAAGTCTTTCTTTATATGAATATTTTCAACATCTTTATAAATTAACAGTCTTTTATAATATAATACATACATCTATAAATTAAAAAACAATTTGTATATACTATTGATATAAAAAAATAACGTAAATTAATTGCTATTGTTAACATTTGGTAACTAATAAATCTACAATCACATTAATTTAAGATTAAAGCTCACTCAGAACAATATCATAATCCATTAAATTATTCTTCGACAGTAATTACTTTCTCCTCTTCCGTTGAATCTTCGATTATACTCAAATCTCCAGACGATTGTGAATCTACAAACACATCAAAATAAGAATATTAATGGGAAATAAATAACTACTAGCCATGACGGACAAACATAAAATTACAAATACAAATATTCTTTGGATTCTAATTTGAAAACAAATCATCACAATTGATTTAAAGGAAATTATAAAAATTCTATTCCAAAGAATATCCGTATTATATTCAACCAGTTACTAACCCTCTTCTTTTTTAACACTAAGCAAATCCGTACTGACGTCGTCGGAATCAAAAAGAAAATTTTCAGTTCCTCCACCAAACGGTTTAACCTCACCTTTTATCGTTTCTTCATCATCACTTTCTAACTGCAGATGATACCAACTAAGTGTAAACACCAACGCCATAAACAACAAATTTGTAGTCACTCCTAAAAACATACAATAAGTTTATTTTCAACATTACTTAGGTTGTGGACGCATTAATTCGACTAGCATAGTACTAGTACTATAACTAGTAAAGTACTAGTACTTTATGATTCAAGGTATGCTAGTACTATAGTACTATATGGTTTTAGCTATGCTAGTACTATAGAACTTTATAGTTTTAGCTATGCTAGTACTTTATGGTGTTAGCTATGCTAATCGGACTGATATGCATGGGTGCTTAAGAATTTTCAAAATCAAATCATACATAACTATTCTCCACATTAACACATTACCTACAGCTGCCGATAGATACGGCCAGTGGAACATCACGTAACGGAGACCAGTAAAATGAGCGGCTATATTCAAAGTGGCCGAATATAACTCGATATGTTGAGATTGGATTTCCACGTAGACGTCAGTCACCGGATGGTTCTGGAAGAATCGAATCGTCAAAATTAAATATAGAAAAGGTGCGATGTATGTTTTTTTAATGATGGAATAATGAATGTACCTTATCGTCTTCAAAGTTGGAGAAAAGTTCCAGTTGTATATTTTGTTTTTCTTCGTGCATTCCAGCGATCATGAGCGGGGCTTTGACGATCGTCGAAATCAAAGTTAATAAAGGAGATTTGTATGCGAGGATTCCTGAGCGACAGGACGATGATATGAGGCCGCCTTTTCGCGATCTCATTTCAACGCAGCACATGAACATACCTTGAAAATTATTCATGCAATTGTTCAATACTTATATTATAAAAAATCTTTGTAATACAGGTGGATTGATAAATTACCTAAATTCTTATTAACTTCTGACTCGGGCATTTCGATGTTGATGCCGATTTTGTAAGCTTGCCCGACCATTAATATTTGTTGTTTTTTAGTTAAACGGACGTGAGCCGATGGAAAAGAGCAAATGCCTTTATTTTCGTTACATGACCTGAAAATTTAATAATTGATTTTAATTGGTTACAAATACCATACCAGAAAAAAGCCTTAAAGGTTTAGGGCCCTCATAATTTTTGAAAATAATTACATATTATACACCCAATCTTCTTTTTACACGGGACCAAAAACTGCCAAATAAAAAAAATGTATGGTGGCTATATAAAAATTGGAAATAGGTTCTATCGATATATTAAGATAAGCTTCCATCCAAATTTACTTTATAATTAATTTCGCCATGCAAAATTGTCAGAAAACATCGAATATTTTTATTTAATAACTCTAATTACAAACATATAATTATAACAGTATACTGGCCTGCGTCGAATCTTACCATTGTGGTATAATAATACATATATATTTTTTATACTGTGTTAAATTGAAAAAACCGTGTAAAAAAATAATCAGTTCTTCTTTTTTGAACTATATTATTTCAGAACTATGTGGAAAAAAAAAGATGATTGGGTGTATTTCTGTTTTTAGCAGATTGTATCAAAGCATTCATTATTGTTCAAATTTCACTCGGGACTGATAAATTAACTGAAAACGAATGATTCACAGAGAGGGCTTTAAGAAACTAAATGTTTTCAAAGTAAAATCTTTGTTTTGATAGACAAAAAGGGCAAAGATAGATTGTAAACATAATTTTCAGTAACTTGCATCATTCTATGCAGCTCAACAAAACAGAATTTCATTAAAAAACAATTTAATTTTATAATTCGACAGAACAGAAACCATGTTAAATAAAACATTTTTATGTAACAAATAATAAACTTACTGAAACTTAAAGTGTACAGGTCTCGTATGCGTGATGCTCGGCATGTAAGTATAATAGAATGCGACATACAAGAATATGGAAAGCCACAAAATAATAGAGAGAATGAACGCCAAAGCAGCAGCCCTGACTGCGACCAGCTTGGCTCCTTCGGCTCCTTCAGCAGCAACGGCTTTGTACCTGGCCAAGGGTTTCTTGACTATCTGACGGGCCAGGACCAAAGCTCCTCGAGGATTGGCCAGCGCCCAGAACGCCGTGCGCGTGGACAACCACGCGAACTTCACCATCCAGAAAGGATCCTTCATTTTGACGACTTAACTTCAAAATAATGAGAAACGTCAAACTTGTTCCGAAGGTTTAACTTCAAAATAGTGAGAAACGTCAAACTCGTTTTGGAGGTTGGAATATGCTCGGTTGCCGTTCGGGTGCTGTATTTTTTATTAGTTTTGATGATGTTATCGCTCTTATTTGTAATTGTATTAAGGTTTATGTTTGTATGTAGTGTCGTTTTTATTATATTGTAACTCTTATGATATGTGATAATAGGGGTTATAATTTTCGTTAATTTATTTGTCGGCATTGAAACGGCTACTAAATGAAAAAATTGAACTACGACCCCAATGGTGTGATTTAACATCCATTATCTAATTTATCATTTTGTTGATAATTTTTTTTTAAGATAATTAAAATTTATTATTCAACTTTTAGTTCTATTGTATGTAGAATATTAAAAAAAAATCAGATATTACTTACGTTGATGCTTTTATACTTACATTTTATAAAATAATCTTACAATTGTTTCGTAAAAGAGATATTATAAATCTTTAAATGTAATGTTAAACTAAGGAAATGTATGTTTTACTTATGAATGGATTGACTAAATATGTATCTTTTTTGTAAAATACTCAAAAAGATCTTTTGGTTTATAAAGTTCAAGGATATAAAAAACTTTAGATATTACTTGTGTTCATACTTTCATACTTACAATTTACCATACAAACTGTTTTTTGTTAAAGATGTGTAATATTTAAGCTTAGAAGTGTATTAATGTTTTATTTGTGGATTTTAGTAATGTTTTTTTAAATAAAGATGTGTAATTTCTATGTTAGTGTATTTATGTTTTACTTAGTTTTTTTTTTATTGAAAACTAATATTATTAATTTTTATTTGTATTTTAACATGTATTAACATTATGTGTTTATTTTTTACAAAATATATAAAAGGATCTTTTGGTTTGAGGAGGTAAGGTTTTAGGATTAAAAAACTTCAAATATTACTTGTCGATATCAATACTTTCATACTTACATTTTACGATACTTAATCTTAAAAATTGCTTTGTTTGGTAAAAGATGTGTAATGTGTATGTGTATTTATTTTTAACTTATGAACTTACTAAATTGACTCAATGCGTTTCTTAATTTTAAAGGATTTTTTGGTTTGAGGAAGTACAATTCAAATACAAAGAAAATCGCACGTTTTAGATGTCTTTATTTCCATTTCGATAACACAACCAGGTATAACCGTACATGTAAATATATATTTGTAAAACGTACCGTTTACATCCATGTTGAAAATCATCAGGGCACAGTAGCTATGTACAAACTAAAAAGACTGGATTAATAGAAAATTTAAAATATAAACAAATTCCGATAGTTTGCTACGTCTCTTTAAATACATATCCATATACCATTTTCACCATAGAGTGGCGCATCATCGTTACAAATAGATACGCAAATTTAAAATGAACATACACATTAAAAAAAAAATCTTAAGACAAAATGGATAAAAAATATACACTTTCTTTCACATAAATTGAATATTTCAACTGCAGATCGATTCGGCAATTGAAAACATGAAAAATTTTTAAGCACACTTTGCAACAGTATATATTTCTTTCAAATTTAGATTGAGCGATCCTCACTATAATAAAAAAAAGCAAGAAATGAAATTTATGACTTCGCAAATTAGAAAAAAACTAAAAGATCGATTACTAATCGTAAATTTCAATAAGTAAATTCTAATATATGAGTACGGCTCCGAAATATTACTGAAAATAATAAAAAATAATATTCACTCGCATTCAAATCATTCGTACCGAATATAGATTGTTAGAGTTCATCTAGTTACTTTATTTTAACAAATGTATATGTACTAGAAATTGTTTCAAACTCCAAACGTAAAATTATTCAATTTATAAAATAGTTTTCAAATTTTTCTACATCTCCTTTCTGCGGAGTGAGCTTTAAAAAAATATCTTTTTCAACTATCAATGAAAATATATTCGATAATTATTACGTAAATATATACAACAATCACGACATAAAAAAATCATCAAATCAATAAGAATGTGAAAAAAATACAAGTAAATACAATGGACAAGTTTAAAAACTAATTATGCCGCAACATTTCAAAAGAAAAATTAATCGGGAATATTCGAAAAAAACATCAAATCCCCAATTTAAATTTGTTAAAATGCATGACTCAACATTTATACACTATTTTTAAAAATTTAATAAGAAAATTTAGTAAAATACAAAAAATTAAATACACAGACGTAAGAAAATGTCGTGACGAAAAAAAAAACTTGGTTTCGACCGGAAAAAATTCTTAGTCGTGAACGAAAAAAATAATAAATCTGCTAAGAAAATAATGAGATTTAGTCAAAACTAGGGTATTTTTCTTGATTAATTAAATATAAATATACAGCTAGAGGAACGGAATTCTTCCGCCGCTCTCGCTTCGATCATTCTGACCGGTCCCGACTCTAAAGTTAAGCACGTCTTCTTTATGTACAATCAACGACATGGTACGATTTCGTCCATCGTTACGTTTGCGTGTCTCCGACTCGGACAAACACGGCGACCTCGTCGCCGAATACCCTCCAGTCTTCGGGCGGGCTGACGACGTGCATCGCGTTCTATACGAATAGAACTAGAAATCAAAAATTTCAAAACATTATAACATCTGAACAGTCATGTACATAAAGTAACCAAGCCATACATACCGAAACGCATCCTCCGAAAAGAAATAAACGATAAATCGAGACCATAATTGCACTTTCGTATTGCTTTTACGAGTTCTTACCGTGACGGATCGACGATTTTGAAACGTAATTATGGTTTGATTGTTTAAAAAATTATTTCAAAGTGCATAAATTCTCGTATCGTGACGTTGTTTTTATGATTACCAAACTCAAATGTTGAAGTTCTGGGTAAAAACAAGTCGAAACGTGACAATTTTGCGTATGAAAAAACCGAGAAAATACTCGTATTTGACTAAACCGATCCCAATTACCGACAATGCATTGAAAATCTTTGTAAAAATTGCCGAATGAAAAGCTACACTGACTTGGACTCAAACAATTTGTTTTATGAATATTTTGTAGTTGTTTTTTTTTTTTTTGATATTTTTTTACGCATTTCATAGTCACTGAATTGTTTATAGTAAGGAACTATTGTGGAATTAAACTATCCGTTTCAAGTCATGCCTACGAGTTGACTCGCGTTCTCGTCTGCGGATTGGCCGTCGAGTTTGGGCTCCTCGTTTTGCGTGGCCTCCATCGACTGGTCGATGAGGTCGATGGAGTTTTCCGTCGAGTTCATCGGAACGTCCATCGAATTCGTAGCAACGTCCATGCTCATCGAGCTGTTAGAATCGTCATTTCCGACGATAGTTTCGTCCGCCTACAACAAAAAATAAACATTTACATATAATTTGCCAACGTATAAAAAGTGTATTAGTAATGTATTATATCATACCCAGAACCAGGACTACAGTGATTTAATTATTATCTAAAAAAAACCTCAACCATGATATTATGATAATCGAATAAACTATATTTTATTCAAATTTCATAATATTTGATGTGTTCTTAATTATAATGTGTGAAACGTGTTTTTATGGTTATGAGAGTTAGTGCGTGTTAATTATAAGGATATGTGTAAGAAGCGTGTGTTATTATTATGAAGGTAGAATAGTGAAGAAAATAAAAGAATGAAATGAACTTAAAACCAGAATTTATTCTATAACAAAAGCAATTATCCAAAATAATGAAAAGTTATATAACAAATGTCTATATGATAGACAGAATAACCTTATTGCTTTGAAAACTTTGGATTATAAAACAATCCAATAATAAAAATTATAAAAGAAATAAAAAGTTCATGAATATCATGAAAATTGATATTGAAAAAAATTCAATAAGTAAAAAATCAAGAAGGTTATTGTATAAAAGTGGTAATGAGGGGTTAGTTAACAAATGTCTATATGATAGACAAAACGGCAACCTTCTCGTTTTCAAAATAAGGGTTAATAAAATAAAAAGGTTAAAATGATAAGATAAGATGATAAGTGTGTGTGAAAAATATGTCGCGAAATGCAAAATTAAAGCCGTTACGAGAAATCAAGAAAGTTGCTTTCCAAAACGTGTGTTAGTTACATATTCAATATATATATATATGTATAGATATTATATTGCCATTTTTTTTGCAATTAAGGAATGGTGTTGTTTTTTTTCCTTTTTCATAATTTTGCTTTTTTTTTTTTCTTAATTTTGCATTTTTTTTTGGTACATGTATAAATCATTGTATAAACATTCAAAAAAACAAGACTAGATTCGAATTTCAAGTTATCACAAATTGATTAAAAATATTGATGATTAATTATTAATAATTGTATACAAAAAAAATTGTCAAAGTTTAAAAAATCTAAGTATCACATTTTTTTGGTAAGTTTATATAAGAATTTTGATTATTTTTTTTGCTTCGAAAAAAGCCCTAAATTAAAAATTTGTCAAAGTATTAAAAATCTAAATATCACATTTTTTTTGTAAATTTATACGAAATTTTTAATTTTTTTTGGTTCGAATAAAGCCCTAAACTAAAAATTGTAAAAGTATAGAAAAAATTCTAAATATCACATTTTTTTGTAAATTTATATAAAAATTTTAATTATTTTTTTGCTTTGAAAAAAGCCCTAAACTAAAAAAATTGTATAAGTATAGAAAAAATCTAAAATCACATATTTTTATAAATGTATATAAAAATTTTTATTTTCTTGCTTCAAAAAAAGCCCTAAACTAAAAAATTGTAAAAGTATAGAAAAAAATCTAAATATCACTTTTTTTTAGCAAATTTAATAAAAATTTTCGTTTCAAAGCCCTAATTCCCTAAGGATTAGTTTTAATATAAATCAAACTGCGTTTATTGTTGTATGAGTACTTGGTACGATTATCGCGCACAGGCCTTCGGGCCACCGGCAAATGATTTATCACAGTCTGGCGTACAGGAGCGTGAACTTGAGCAGCGGAAATAGGCATAATGTTAGGAAGCACCGACGCGGGCAACGGATAGTACGGCTGGGGCGTTGAAGACGGCGACACGCGAGGAATCGAACTCCACCTATTATTCATCGAATAATTCGCACGACTGTTGGGCAAAGGCTGCTGCTGCTCCGACAAATAACTCGTCACAGCTCGGCGAATGGGAGCGTGAACTTGAGCAGAAGTGATTGGCTGTATGTTAGGAAGCACTGAGTCCGGTATCGGGGTGAAAGGTTGAGGTGTTAGTGGCGGTGACACGTGGGGAGGTGAAAGCGGCAACGCAGTCGGAGCGACCAGGTTAAGAGGTCTTATATGTAAGCGATGTAGTCGTTCTGGAGATACAGCTAATGGTAGAGAGTTCTCTTTGGCGGAACTCGGACTTACACTCGTCTCAGAGTTGGTCTTGGTTTTCTTCGCGTTGACGGTGGTTGTAGGCTTTGTGCGTTTCTTGTTGGCGGTCGTCGAGTTTCCGTCGACGGTTCCTTTGGAGGTTTTTCGCTCTCGCTTCAGCAACGACGGAGGCAGGTATCGGGACAGTTCCTTTCGTTTTACGTGTCTCGCCTGAAAAAGTAAAAAAATGTTAGTATATACACAATATAAAAGGGCGAATATTGCTGATTTGCTTAATCGAAAATATTTTACCTCGATAGTCATGCCTTCGTTGAACTTTTTGATTTGCAACGCATGCCTTGCAACTGTGTCGGTGAATGATTTGATATCGTATCTCAAATCGACGTTGAGATTTTCAGTCTTTTTAAATGCCAATCCAATAAACCACATCGAGCAACATTGAACCTGAAATATCACATAATTTAATTAATACATAAAAAGATAATCGACAAGTAAATGAATCAAAATTCTATATACATTGGAAATCGATCAATAAGAAAATGCATAACGAGAAATTAAATTGCAGTTCTAATAAATTTCTAAGTACATTTAATATAACAAAAAGGTTTCATATTAATCGTTTTCCACTATAGTAAATTGACTAATAAAAAAATCATATTATGAAATAAAAAAATGATAATTACAGGCTCTGAAGGTGGATTAGTTGTAGGCTGTGATGCATTTGTCGACGGTGGTGAACTAGACGTAGCATCAACTGGTTCTGTAGTTTTTTCTTCTGTTTCAGTTGTGGTGGGCTTAATTGCATCCACATCTATGATCTCGGCTAAAGTAAAAATAAAATATATATTAATAACATCGAAAAACAACAAAATCGAACTATTTTACAAACAATATACTCACAAGCTGAAACAGACGAAGGATACCCGTTTTCTACAGTCGGTGGAAGGCAATTAAACATATCTGGATGAACGTGAGCGATCATGATATGCTGATTTCTCTCTAGATTACCTAAACATAGAAATGAACACATTTAAGACTCTGCTTCAAAATTAAAACTCCACAAAAACAATAAAAAGTGATATTTACCAATCAAAATACGAAGTTTGCTAGTAACCAGACCACACCATTCGAGTTGATCTTCAGCCGAATTACTGCTAACCAACAGAACTATGAAATGTTTGTAACGCAAGAAGAATGGCGGAGCTTCGAAAAGCCTATCCCAAGTCGATTTTCCCGACATGATATCATCGGTGATACTTAATCCTATAAAAAATCATAATCGTCAAACAAAATTGATACACTACATCAAAACGGATTACAAAAGAAAACATACCTAATCTGAATTCTTCCATTATGACCGTCAACGTAGAAGTCGACACGTTATATGTACTGTTCTGTTGCGGGTAAGCCGGTGTGATTATGGGCATTAGATGGAATCTGTCGGAAACGTTCACTCGCGGGTCCCAGACGGGGAATCCGAGGTTGACGATATCGGGCTGCTTTAGCAAAACTGGTTGGGGCCATTTCCATTGTGAAAACACCAAGAAGAATTTATGTACTAAGGTTGCGGGTAAAGCGTTCGGGTAGAGCTGACATGTGCGAGCGACCAACATGGCCCAGGAGACGCCTCCGAGGTATCCGAGAGCGTTCGAATAAATGCCATGTCCTGTAAATATGATAATAGTTAGGATTTCGTAAGATAAAAATGATTTCAAATATGAAAATTATACATACGTTTAGCCCAAAGTTTAATTGCTCTTAAGGTTAATCGAAAGTGTTCCATATTCGGTACCAGTCTTAATATTTCGTCAGTGACTCGACATCCGTTTAGACTACGAACACATTTTTTATCCAAATTTTTCAATAACATATCGTCTCGTAAGTCTAAAGAATCTGAAACGTTCAAGAATTTAAATTAAAATCGATCATACATTTAAAATTATATAAAATATAAGTAGAAACTTACCAGGAATGCCTTTTAATGCTAGTCGCGCAAACAGAAGATCGATTTCGATTCCGTCGAAGGTCATTTTAATCACAGGCACGAAAGCCTCTTCGACTGCTCTCAAATCGGTAACTTCGTCTTGCATCCTGAGCAGTTCCATGAAAGAGGAAAAATATTCCGATCGATCGACGTGGAGAGGTGCAACGCAAAGTGCGTCAATATCAGCACCTTTTTGGTGTACCTAACAATCAAAATAACAATAATTTAATATAACAAAAAATCAAATAAATATTAATTAAACATATAAAGATTCTTACCCCCAGTCTGTAAGAACCGAAAGTGTATATATTTCCTCCTACATTATCCGCTACACTTGAAGGCATGTTTCTTTGGATGGAAAGGTCTCGGATCCATTTGCGAACTAATGTGTGCAATTTTCCGAGCACCTCCATTCGGTGGTGCATTTCCGGTTCACTTTCGAATACTCCATAGTTTTCTAGGCACGACTTTAAATCTGCGGTCTTTTCAAAATCTATCGGTTTGGGGCCTGCGAAACACACAAAACAATACATCTCGGATCCAAAAATTGGAATTATCATTTGAAGAATATGAAAAATATGATATTTACCTGCTGTGGATATCGCAGAAGTCATGCCTAGTGTTTTGAGGGGTTGCTGCTGGCTCTCCCTCATTTTTTCAGTATTCACATTAGTGTGAGAATATTGGGTTGCGGGCCTAATCATTTTGCTCATTATTAACTAAAATTAATCTTAACTGGAAAGAATAAATAAATGATAATTAGTAAAATGAATAATATGAAATATTAATGGTTGATTCAATAAATTCTAAAAATATACAATTAACGAAAAGGAAACATTAAAATACAGTGAAACCACAATTTTAAATTTTTGAAGGGTTTTAAAAAAAAATGTTGTTAAAGAAAACTAGATATAGGGAGATGGGGTTAAAATGTAATGAGATAAACAAATTGACGAAAATAACAGGAAGCCACAAATTCTATTAAGGTAAAAAAAGGGGATTAGCTCAAGTGAAATCAGATAAAGATTGAAAGCAAATACTGGGAAACCGAAAATTCCATCCAGGCAATAAAAAAAGAGATTAGCCAAAACGAAAAGAGATAAAAACAAAACAAAAATAACGGTAAAACACGAATTCTGGGAAAGCAAAAATTGCAGTTTCACTGTTCACATATCAAATTTGCAAATTTACACACTTCGATTTACAAAATAACCGATATTTATTTTCAAAACGAAAACGAATTTACTATCTACATATAAAAAAAAAGCGTCGCAATTAAAACCGTCGCTTCATCGAAATTCCAATCAAAACGAACGCATTACATAAAAACGAATCCTGCACTCACACAACAAAACGATCAAAGAAATAAACCTTCGAATCATCAAAAAACCGATAATTCATCAACGAAATTATTTTCGAACATATAAAAAGCGAGAAAATTGCACTATTCAATCGCCATACGAACAGTTCGCCGATACATATTAAAAAATAAATAAATACAAAATAGTTTAAATTAACGCGGGGCAAAGAAAATGATCGACGCATGCGCATTAAAAAATGTCAAAATATATATATAAAAAAATTTAAATAAATACGAAACAATTGAATAGTTTGACACGTGTGCAAGGGGAGGATAACTAATGTTATAAATGCGCATTACATACGAAATGTCAAAGTATATGTATATTAAAAAAAGAATAATTAATTCAAAAAATTAAATAAATACAAAACAATTGAATAGTTTGATACGTATGCGAGGGAAACGATACATGCGCGTTTAATACGAAACGTCAAAATATATATATATTAAAAAAAAACTAATTAATTAAAAAAATTAAATAAATACAAAACAATTGAATAGTTTGATACGTATGTGAAGGAAACGATACATGCGCGTTTAACACGAAACGTCAAAATATATATATATTAAAAAAAAAAACTAATTAATTAAATAAATACAAAACAGTTTGACACGTGTGCGAGGGGAACGGTAACGGGGGAAGAGGACAACCGACAAATGACGCATGCGCATCACACGCCCGATGTACCGAAACGTCAAAAAAGCGACGCCCGCACAAAAAACAATACAAACAAACCGACAACGCGTAAAAACAACACAATCAACAACGATACACATAATAATCAAGCGATAAGCAATAGCCGAAGCGGCGCAACTAACCTACAACAGTCGAGGGGCTGCGTCGTGCGGCGCGCGGAGTGGGGCGTGCTGAGGCGACCGTTCGGGCTGGCGGCCGGAGCAGGAATGACCTCGGAGCGCGCGCCCCTGAGCGCCTCGCCGCGGGAGGGGGGGGCGAGGCGGCGGCGGGGCGCCGTCCCGCGGTCACCACAACACGCCTAGCATGCCGCACCCGCTCGAGCCGTTGGCCAAACTGAATGACGGCCGCGGGGGTCGTAACGCGCGGAATCGCGGCGCACGTGCGCGTGCGAGAATCGCGCTTTTTTTCCGGTCGTTTCGATACCTTTTGGTGTTTTGTGCGAGTTTTTTTGAGGTTTGTCTATTTTTGTTTTATGTCTATTTATGTGTTGATTTAATTGTGATATTTTGTTTTAGTGTTTTATTTGATTGTTTTTGTATTTATTTTTAAAATTGTTTGTTCTGTATTTATACAATACTCATATATGATAACGTATTTTATGTGTTACTATAGTAATTAGTGCGTTTCGATACTTTTATGCGTTTTGGGAAAATGTTTTTGAGCGTTTTGTATTGTTATACTGACGAATGTCTTTTAAAGCTTTGTCTATTTTTATTTTATGTCTACATATATCTATATTGTTTTAATTGTAATATTTTATTTAATTGTTGTATTTAATTGTTTTTGTATTAATTCTTAAAACAGTCCGTTCCGTTTTAACACAATGCTCATGTGTGATGACATATTTTGTATGTTACTTTAGTAATTAGTGCGTTTCGATACTTTTATGCGTTTTGGAAGAACGTTTTTGAGCGTTTTGTATTGTTATACTGAGGAATGTTTTTTTAAGCTTTGTGTATTTTTATTAAAACTGTTCGTTTTGTATTTATACAATACTCATATATGTTAACGTATTTTTTGTGTTACTTTAGTAATTAGTGCATTTTGATACTTTTATGCGTTTTTGGAGAATGTTTTGTATTGTTATACTGTAGAATGTTTTTTTAAGCTTTGTGTATTTTTATTTTGCGTCTAGATCTATTATATTGCTTTAATTGTAATGTTTTATTTCGTTTTTATATTTTATAGATTTCATATTAATTCTTGAAACTGTCCGTTACGTATTTATACAGTACTTGTATATGTGATGACATGTTTTGTGTGTTATTTTAGTAATTCTTGCGTTTTGATATCTTTATGCGTTTAAGGCGAATGTTTTTGAGCGTTTTGTGTTGTTATACTGAGGCGGCGGGGTCGTAATACGCGGAATCGCGGCTCACATGTGCAAATGAAAATCGCGGCTCACATGTGCAAATGAGAATCGCGGGTTTTTTCTGGTCATTTTGATGTCTTTTGGTGTTTCGTGCGAGTTTTTTCAAGTTTTATTTTATGTCTAAATCTATATTGATTTAAATTATTGTCTTTATTTTAATTTTTAACACTGTCCATTCCGTCCTTATAGAATACTCATATGTGATGACATATTTTGTATGTTATTTGCGATTTTAAGACACGTTTCTTCCATTTTAATGAAATTTATTATGTTTTTGTGTCGTTTTAATTGTATTAATTCGATTTCAATTGTTTTTTTAATGCGGTTTTCTAATTATATTCATGTAGATCAATTAATCGATGAGTTTTAATAAATTATTCGATTGAGAAGTGTTTGAAAGCTTTTAACGCTTTGTTTTGTTCAAATAACATCTTGTAAGCAATATCTATTATAAAATCATCGAAATTTTGTTCAAATTTAATTGTTCAAAGTATTGTAGTTATATTAGAGCTATGGTTTTAGTCGTAAAATATCAATTAATATATATTTTATTGAATTATAATTCGAAATACTCGCTAAAACATTTATAATATAATATTTATTTCAAATAACAAAAATGTACAATTTTTATGTGTACTGTATGGACATAAATTGAATAAAGCATATTTTGCTGTAGTTTATACTCAAATTATAATTTTACTGTGTGAAATCTTATAAAAATCAACCAAACTTTTAAGTTTCAATCAAACCTCTTTGATTTGCCACATAAACATTAATACACATCAATATAACTTCAGTAAATGAGTCAAATTCAAGAGCTTTACAATTTATCATACAATTTTTTTATTCGAATTTTTGTTCAAACTTTTTACTGTCTAAAAATTTCAAAATTCTTATATGGAATACATATTTTTATCATAAAAATTATTTTTCGCAAAATATTTTCGGTGTCATGGAAAAATACCCAAATTGTCAATAACAGGATGTAGAAAGTTAAAGCACTTACAGCACTTAGTTTCGAAGGGATTAAGTCGGATTATATCAAAATTGAATTGTCATTTGACTTTTACCGCACAGGCAAAAAAATACCTGTGAACTTTCCTATAATATTTTCAACACTCATTATCAGTCAAAAATTATAATTGACGACATTACAAATATTCAAAATAATTTTTTTTTTTCAATAATTTTATTAGATCCTTGAGTACAAAAAAAACTGAAATATTCATACAATTTTTGCATCAAATCATAAAACAATATATATTTTTTAATTACAATTACATAAAGATGGATTCATTGAAAATTTTCGTCATATAAACGATCTGAAAATTCTAGTGCTGAAACGCAGCATTTGGGGCTGAAATCACGCGGCGGACATTATTGATTATTCCATCGGAACGGACGAACGGTCATTTTCCGTCAAAAAGACGCGACAAAATCCAAAATGAGATAGACAGAGTCGTTTTCGAAATCAAATCCGATGACAATGTCGTGAATTTCGTTCGATTAGAGGTCCGGTTGAGGTCGGAGATGTGAAAAGTCAAAAAAGGGCAGACATTTAGGTTCGGCCGTCGATTTTGTTCAAATCAGAATGTTTCAATTGTGTTCGATTTTGATGTATAACTGTGTTTTTGTAGGAAATAGAAATCATCGGGTTGAATTTTTTGAGGAATAATGATGTTTTCTTTGATGTTGCAATTAGTGATTTGTTATATTGTAGGTGAGTCAGTTTTTTTTAAATAAAAATTTATTTTCAATTGATTAAGTTTTCTAAAAGCTCGATGCATAATAATTCAAATAAACAGTACAATATGAATAATATTCGAATCGAATGTTTCATAAAAATATACTGACGAAAAAAAAATTCCGAGAAAAAGCTGTTGTTTAGAAAAAAAACAGGATGTATTAGAAGGAGTTAAAAGCTTCGGTTATATGAAATCCCATGACTCATTACAATTTGTTATTGACAGCCGGTTTCTCAGAAAAATATTCAGAAAAGTGCAAAGTTGTTTTGCAATGGCTTATCGGTCGTCGATCAGGTATTAGTGTGACGATTTCTAATAACAAGATTCGGTTGAAGTACACCTGGTTAAAATGTTATTTATGTGTTGACGTGAAATATCAATTTTTGTAGCTTTTGAAAATCATCAATGACAAATTTAATGAACCGTATACTGGCCGCGCTAATTATCGCTTAACCGTCGTGGAAATGTTGACATTAACAAATTTTGTTCATTCCGACATAAAAATAATTATTTCAGGAAACTTGAAAATCATACATTTTATGTTTTATAAACAACTACTGACATTAGTTATCGCTTAACCATCGATTTTTTTAACATAAATAAATTTTCATTCATTCGTACCTACAAAAATAATAATTCCAGGGCTATCATTAGCAAAAACTACTTTTGAAACCTTTGAAAATGATACATGCATTTTGCATTAACGAATCAACTACTGACCGCACTAATTACCGCTTAGCCATAATAAATAATATTATCATAAACAATCTTCATTAATTCGGAAATAAAAAAATGTCAATTTCAGGGTTATCATTAGCAAAAACGACACCTTTATCAGATCCAGGATGGAGCCGTATGGAAGATGATAATCAGAACATGGAGAAGACCTGGGACAGGGGGTCTGCGCCCTCTAATTTGTACCCCCCTGACGAGCCTGCGCCCCCCAGCGAGGACTACGCCTCGTACGACGTGGACTATGTAAACCCCAACAATTTCAATCCTGGAAATTTTAGCGCTCTCATCTACGATACGAATCCTGATAGTCCTGCTATCTTCCCGAATCCTGAAATGATGGTCTACGATTCTGATAAGACGGGTACGTGATTTGATTCCAAATTATTTATTTTTAATTTATGGGGTTTTCAAATGAAAACAAACAATATGGAAAAAGTTTTCAGTTGATATTAATATATTTTTTACAATATAAATTTGTTCAATTTTCGATGAAATATTGAAACTGCAGTTTTTATACAAATATTATTTCGCTTTTAATAAATTGGGTCAACGATTATGTAAAACGTGCAACCTAGTTTTCGATGCGAGCACGAATTTATTATATTTTCAGGATGCGTATTTTTGTGAAAATTCGTCGTTTTCGCATAATTTATTATAGTCAAATGTTATAGAAGTAACTTTCTATTTTGTCAAAATGGGTTGGAAATTATATTACTGCCTCTTTGAAGCTGGTGCTCGTATTGCTTAATAATTTCGGGAAACTTTTGTAAGCGTTTCACTTTTATCATGCTAAAAGATCTACAATGCATAAAAGAATGTGTTATATCATTGTAAATCTTACTTTATCACTTTCGAAAATGATAATTTAATTGGAAATATATTTTCAACATTCTATAATATATTTCCAAATATTCTCGATGAACCAACCGTATAATTTACAGCTTAACTTCGGTGAATATTAAATAATACAACTAATGAATATCAAAAACGCATATTTCGAAATTTTTAAAAAACCACCCTATCAAACACAACCTGAAATATTAAAAATTTTCAATGGACCAAAGTCGATATTTTTTTATATGAAAAACATAAAAATTACAGGCGAACTTCCCGAGCCAATAAACAACGAACCGGACATCCTTCCAGAAGTGGACCTTCCAGATGATTCTTTAGCAGACGGTGACCTTAGGGAGCGTGACCTCATAGACAGCGTTCAGTACGTCTATTTCGGACGCGGGGGTCAAAATTCGGGGGGCGGAGGCTCCCGCTCGGGCCGGTGGGGCTGCGCTGTCCCCGGGGGCGCAGCCGTGGGGGCTGCGGCCATCGCAGTCACCGCAGTCACCCTTTTGAGGCACAAGACCTTCAGGAATAGCAAGATGTTCCCGATCGAGATGAATATCCTGTCTTGCTTCATGGTCACCAACGTGCTGTTCATTGTTGGGATCGGGGTGAGTTGATTGTTGGTCATCATTATCATTATCGTGATGACGATGACGACATAATCGTCATTAGCTTACATTGTTATTGTTCGTTAACTGATGGAGCTTTTCGTTCGTCAGAAGATTGATGATTTGGAATCGTTCGATCGCGTTTTGTAAATTTGTGCGAAAGGTGTGTATGTTAAGAATGCGAAATTAAATTATTGTCATCGCTATCATCATGTACATGCTGGGGATATTATTGTTATATGATATATGTGATTAAATATCTCTATGCCGTATGAAAAGGTACTCGAAGTATGTTTTTTTGATAAATTCTGAAATTAATATAATATTATAACGATTTTCTTTTTTAAGTTGGGAATTGTTTCTCAGGGGGATTCTTAATATTAAAAGAATCGGTGGGGTCTCGAGTCTGAACAGCAGTTTATTGAAATACAATATACAAACAGATATTAATGGAGATTCAGTGGTTAAGTTTGACGGTGACGGCTGCAACTCGTTCTGGTGATCCGATCCAGGGATCTTCGGGTGAGGTGAGCCAGGGTAGTCTCGCAGGGTATCCTTGCGGGGC
>JAOXNN020000028.1:606474-622382 GCA_028571205.2 Hydropsyche betteni | reverse complement strand
AAAAATTGATTATGATCAACGGTCGGTGCGAGCGTCTCATTATCGATGCTTTCTTGCAATGAAAATAAATTATATTTTTGAATTGATTTATTGAAATTTTAACGAAAATACATACTAGAAATTAATAAGTTTTTATAGATGTGACAATTGAATCATACCAAAGAATCTCAACGAGAAATTTTACATTGGGACGTTTTAATCAAGATCGAACACGAGGATGTTTCAGTTGTTGTTTTTCTTTTTCTTTGGTTGGTTGCTTGGTTGGTTCTTCCGTCGTTTTTTAAGTTCTATGTATGAAAAAAAAATCTGATATAAAATATCCAAACATTTTTTTTCAGAATATCATATAAAACCGTTTATCCAGTGGCGTACCGAGGATATTTGGCGCCTTTTGGCACCTTTTTGGCGCCCCCTTGAAACCGGCGCCCGGGGCGAACGCTCCGGCTGCCCCCCCCTTGGTACGCCACTGCATTTATCATATAAAATTGGCATTCTTTGAATTTTTTTATTATACCTTCCGGAGGCCTTGCAGCGTCGACGTGCTCGCTGCATACTCCGTTTTCACCTCCGACGGTTTTAGCAGATTCTTCTCGAGTTGTCTCGGCTATGCCTGAAAACCATTGATGAAATTAATTATCGAGTCGTAAGTTGTATCAGGCGTTCTTTGAATTGGTTACTCGTCGAACAGCCTGGAGCATCCTCTCCATTTAGAAAGATCGCCATTGTTAGAAAATTTTCATAACAAATGAACATCAATGAAAAAAAAATTCATGTTTAAATTTTAGAAAAAAATAATAAACAATTACGATATTATAATATTAATTTTTTAATGTTTTTTCAGACAGCGTCATATTATATTATAGACAGTCCATTTAAAAAATATATTTCCAGTGTACAAATATTGAATCGGCAATCAAAGGGGCCGATTTCCCTTATTTTAATTTCGATTGTCTTTCCCCGAAAGACGAGTGGACTGTATTTAAATGATGCAACGGAAGACTACTTTGAAGTCTCACCGCGCGCAAAGAAACCCGCCGGCGATCGGCAATCGCGAACTCGAGATCGTGACAAAGACGATGGTCTCGTCGCTGCTTAACAGGCTGAAAGAAAAGGACGCCGAGTACCCTTCGAGCGTTGACCAGGAAATTGGAGTGGATATATATATATACATATAATGTTACAATCCCCGAAATAGTGTGATCAAAATAAATTATAAAGCATTAATCGGTTTATTTAACCATCACATAGTCCCCCAATTATTCTAAAACTGATAGTGTTCTACTGTTGGTGCGTGCCAGGATCGTTCGGGCAAACGTTTGATCACCAAAAATAATTACAACGATAAATTATTATAAGCCGATTATAATTATCTTTTGACCAATTGAATTGTCTTTAAACTATAACCTCAAACGTCAAAGTGACAGCTTTGACGTTTACGTTACAAAATGGAAAATGGAAATTCCATTATATATGGACTTGAACACCAAGTTAGTTTAACATCAGTTTAATTTAAAGATGTCTCGAATCTTTTGATTCATAAAAAATCAAATAAATATTCTTAATGTACAAAAATTATTTTATTAAAAATATTTGCAGTCTCGATCTTTAGCACCACAAGTCGGAGAGAATGATGCAATCCGATTTTTCATAGGTACCCAATGCTTAAAGCCCAACAGTAATCAAATTCATATTGTGGAACTCGAAGAAGAAACCGGAGCTTTACATACAAAAGTAATAACTACAGATACAGCTGTTACATTCCGAATTCAACCATTTTCAAATAAAATTCAGCCTTTTATTTACTTTCAATTCAATTTAAGGTATATCAACATGACTTGGGAGAAATTTGGCATATCAGATGCTCCCCTCATGATGCATTTTCATTTGTCACATGCTATTATAACCCAATGGCTGGACAATTCAATATGGGAACTGCGTTATTAAAATTGCCAACCACCAAAGTCATATCTGACGATACTGTCGATACTGTTACTAGTTCTGGCGTTCAGAAAAACCAATTAGAAATATTGCAAATATACGATGTCGAGGTATCATCTATACTATTATTATAATATAAAATTATATTCGGTGACTGTGTAGATTTGATTGATTCAATTTTCTTTCAATTCACAGAAATATGGCACAGAAGTTAAATGCAGTGAATTTCACATGTCCGAGGCTAATAGATTAGCAGTCGTTGTCGATAACAGTGTTGTTTTGTTTGATATAAATGGTTCTTTAGTAAATCATATTCAGTTGGAAGGTAAAGGACATTTGAAATTCAGTGGAGGAAAATGGAATCCACACCAAAACGGAGAACAAGTGACTAATAAGATGATTATGTCAATATTAATAATTAATGAGTCTTTATTGATTTATTTTTATAGTTCGTAGCTTTGCAAGATACTCACCTAAAATCGTACGATACTCGGAATAATTCATCTAAACCAGCATGGAGTTTGGATTCTGCTCACAATCAACATTTGAGGGATTTAGATTTTAATCCAAATAGGCAATTTTATTTAGCAACTGTGGCTGACGATGGATTTCTTAAAATTTGGGACTATAGAAAAACAAACGAGCCCGTTTTCACAAGGACTGATCATTCCCATTGGTATATAATGATTTATATTATATTATTTCACGTCCGTAGCCAGGAGGGGTCCATGAAGATCCTATTTACACTTAAATTTAAAAAAATAATTACGAATTTTACTTAATCATGAGAATAATGACTAGATATACCAAACAACTGTAATATATTTGAATAAATTCTTTGAATGCCTTCAGTTTACACATATATTATACTTCAAATGAAAATTAAAAGAATATTTGTATTGCATACTTACAAAAAGTTACTTTGGGCTTCAACCCTAAAAAAAAATCATGGCTACGATCGTAATCCGCAATAATTTCATAAAATATACACCCAAAACATTCTGATTATGATTTATTTAGATTGTCTTAATAATACTTCTATTTAAATAGGATATGGTCAGTGAGATTTAATACATTCCATGATCAGTTACTGTTAACGGGAAGTTCAGACGCTAGAGTCGTATTGACTAGTGCAGCCAGCATTAGTTCTGAAGCACCTTCGCAAAACACCGATAAATATTTGGATGCGAACGAAGATGTAGGAGACGACGATATCGATAAGGAATCAACCATTGAAGGAGAAAGCATTTTGAAGACTTCCGAAAGCGGAACGGAGTTGGGTGTTTCAGACAGCGACGCAACACCAGAGCATAACAGCGGCAACAAGGAAAAGTAATTAAAGAAGCTATTGTTTATGTTTCGAGTTGAATAGTTATTAATGTGATTTATTTATAGACTCGTCGATGGAATGCTTCAATGTTACGAACAGCACGAAGATTCGGTGTATTGCGTGGAATGGAGCTCGGCCGATCCATGGACATTTGCATCACTTAGCTATGATGGAAGGCTCGTTATTTCCAGAGTGCCGCGGCATTATAAATACAAAATATTGTTGTGAGATTAATATTTCGGCTTATGAAGCCGGACGTTTATCTCTAAAATCCATTCCAAATATTTATATGAAATTTAATTATATATAGGTTATTTTCATCTATAAGCGAATTTATTTCAGTATATAATTGTACAAGTATCTTTCGTTTAACATGGTTTTTGTTTTTCCGAAAGATTGTTTTTTAATGAAATAGTTTTATCGAGCTATGCAAATTATTGAGAATTACATTTTCGATACTTTTATCTATTAAAAAAAATATACCCAAAAAAAAACAATATGTATATTTCGTAAACATTTAGTTTATTGAAGTCTTTCCTATGAATCATTCGTTTTCAATTAATTATCAGTTCCAATTGAAACAAAAAGTGATAGTAAAAAATCAGATACAATTTCAACGATTTCTACAAATACTGATATATACAGGCGGACCTCAACTTTCGCACATTTATACAATATTATTGTAATTTTTGAAAAATAAAAATTTTAAATACCAATTATTGGTGTTTTTTTTACATCCCTCTACCTTCGAACATTTAACTTTCGCAAACGTTTTCGGGAACCAATCATGTGCGAAAGTCGAGGTCCGCCTGTATTCCTTTAATTTTTCTAATAAAGCCAATCTCTCTCTTTTCCATTCATTTGTATGACACATTTAAGATGATTTCGTTTTGCACAACGATCTCGCAGAAACGTGTTAAACAAGGGACACGTATATATGATTTCTTTCATTTTATAAATCTGATGAATACGCATAATTTGAGATAACTATGTAATATATTCTAAAACAAAAAATCACTTTCAAATCAAATGTATTTTCAGGTATAAATATACAATTTTACTTAAAATATTATTTCTTAAATATATATTTATGTAAATACAAAACGAATTTTGTCATTCAAAACCATCACATCCTTTGCGAAACTCTCGCAGCCACGTTCCTCAACTGTCCGTAGACTTTAGACGGAGGCGAGCCGAGGATCAAATTACATATAGCTCTACGTGCCAATTGAATATTTTGATAACTTCCTAAAATGTGAATCTTGGAATCTGCGAGTACTACACGCGTTTTGGTCACGTTCTCTATCGTAAATTTGGTACGACCTCCTTTTCCTGCAAGCCTTCCGATCGCTCGACCCATATGGTCACCTTTGAGGGTTTTTACGTCTTTTATTTCGAAACTTTCAACAAAAAGATCGTCTAATCTTAAAAGTGCCAGGGCGTCTTCAACCTCGAAGCCACAAATGAAAGCCTGTAATAAAAAATTGTTAAGATTTTGTAAATATTGCGATATCCGATTGATAATTATTTATTGATACCTTAACGAAGTCTGCAGCTTTTTGTAAATTTGATATATCGTCGGTTTCGGGACCGATTTTTATTTCAACGTTACGAGTTTTCACATTGAATCTGACTCTCAATAAAAGGTGTTCAACGATAGGAGTTATTATTTGTGTCCATTTTTCTTTTAAAGGTGTGTATCTGTGAAAATAGAAAACAGTTAAAAATGCCATTGGAATTATTTTACTTTAAGTATGTAAAGCTTTTTTGCAATGGTATAGGAAGGAGGATCAATTCAAAGTAATATTCCATATATATTGGTGCACTGATTGCCAACGAATGCTTATGATTGTTAAAATTGTAAAGCTGGTGCATATAATTTGATACTGTTTGAAGTCAGAAGGGATTGTTCTATCAAATAAAGGATTTAATTGCTATTTTTGAATCAAATGATTAAATATTCAATTTGAAGTAAGTGTTTTAAAAATGGAGTCCTACTCTTGCCATATTACAGTTAAAAGGTCACAATTAACAAGATTGATGGTTGATACTGTTGTGTCATGGGCCGGTTGAAATTATAATACAGTAGAAACCGTTTAATACAAGAAATCTTAACATAAAAAGTCAATTAACGTGAAACTGTACTATTGTCATGAGAAAATACAGTAATCCTCCCTATAACGTCATTTTATGAAATGCATTTAAATTCAAATTTATTATTTTTTTTAAACGTATATGAAAAAAATAATTAACTGTAAAAGTATCCAAAAATAAAAAGAAAAATTAAAATTTTTCATTTATTGATTTCTTAAATTCCCCCTCATAACGTCGAACCTATCTTGACGTTATAGGGGGGAACTACTGTATTATGTAACGTCTAATACGAAAAAATATTTCAGTTCCTACAGTTTCATGTTGAACGATTTCCGCTGTATTATGATAATTGAACATTGAAATATAACCTATGAGCTGGTACGGGAATTTTTCTCATATCTTTGTCCGATTCATTATCTTCAGCTTTCTTAACCTTCTTCGATTTGGGCCCAGCATTTTTTCTTCTGCCCTGAATGCCTCTATGCTCAGCAACTTCCAAATCCATCGCATCTCCAGCTTGAGAAGACTTCCTCTTGTTCTTCGAAGATTTAAGCGCTTTCGCAGGGGCGAAGTCGTTTACATCGATATTCACATCGGCGGCCTCCATTTTTGTATAATAGAATCAAACTTTCGAAAGAAAAACGACTGAAAATGATAAAAATGTACTTAAAGACAAACAGACATGACATCGGCGAGCACGTGTCAGTCGAAAAAGAATGTTTATAATATTTTGGTCATAACACAATAAATTTCAATCAAGTAGTAGTTGTTTAGCGATGTCTGTTATCTGGGTCTTACGGAATGAGAACATAATAATATATACTAAATTTTAAGTTAAACTTATTATATTTAGATCCATATCAATGAAAAATTGTAAATTTAAAATCTTAATCACATATGAACATTTGATTCGCATAAAGTTTACGACAAAAATATATGAATTCACATAAAATACGTTTAAATAGTAAATTCTACGCTTTCACGTTTGATACTTGTTCTTTGCACAAACATTTAATTTGTAATTTGCTTAAATGTCTGGACATCATAATTTACGCACCATAAATATTTTCCGCTGTGTTTCAAAATTATTTCTAAAATTGTGCGCTAGGGTCGCGTGCGCCAGCGTCATTTGCGCCAGTGTTGTGTACGCATGTTTTATTTACGCAAATGTCTGATCACCATAATTTACGCACCTAACATGCAGGATTACCAATATTTAAGAATACGTGATGAGTACGCTTTTACGGAACATATGTCACTTCAGTCTATCTGATTCGTCGGTCCCGAGTGTTTTTGTTTAGTAATGGTCGCCGTCACTATGGACGGTCCCGGTCGGGACGAAGTTTTGCGTTTGATACAAAGAAAAGACGAACTGGAAGCCGAAATCCGACGGTTGACAGCGATCCTCGAAACTGTTCGTAATTGCACAAATGCACGCAAAATGCCTATATGACCTTTGTTTTTGAAAGTGGTATAAGTCTTTTTTCAGAAAAATAGTCGACGTACTTTTTGGTTAGGCTAAACCTAACCTTAGCTTAGGTTAAACCTTTTTTGTTGAGGATAAATCTTCAGAAAGACAGCCACTGGCTTGCGTGGCCGGTGGTAGTGTGGGATTCTTACCCACTAAAACTCCTCCTCGGGGTCCTAACCTAACCTAATCTAACCTGCAATCGTGCATTTTATGTGCGTGCATTATTTGTTTTTTAACGAGTGAAAATGCATAGATTCTTCAATTGAATATCTTAGTATATTTCACGCTTAATTTATTCATTATAAGTTCGTGGATCTCGAAGAATTTCGCTCGTAGTTTGTACTATGTGTGCTGTAGGGAGGTTATGTTGGTCAGTTTTTACAAATCATTTCGTCTAAATTTGCACATGTTAATAGTAAAAGGTGCTACACGGTTCTGTGCAACACGTAAGCTTGTAACTTGTTAAGATATGGTTAAAAATTAACGAAATAACCTCCGAACTTTTACACACTTATAATGTATGAATTACCCTTGAAATATTTTAAGAATCTCAATTCAATTTAAGCACTTCTAATGCTTAAATTGAATTGTCAATGCAAATTTGTCAACAAATAATTTACGCACTTAAAGTAAAGGATTACCCAAACTAGCATAACCAAAACATTAATTCATTTTTTTCCGAAAATAGACTTATCCCACTTTCAAAAACAATTACTCTGTCTAACTAAATTGCTATTTACTGTCAATTTTTGTTGAGTAATAACTTTAACAATATTTGTGAAATTATGGATAGTCTTTAATTGCATTGGTGTATTTGTTGTCAGTTCATTATTCTGACACTATTATGTTAATTTTGTCAATGATTCAGCTTTTTCTACTCGATTTTCACCTATCACCAAAATTAAGCGACAAGTGGCGCGATCAGTAGATTGATAAGACTATGTAACACTGATTTAACGAAGGAAAGTTTTTAGTATTAAAAACTCGGTTTTCTTTCATCTTTACTATGAGAAAAATACCTGAATTTCCAATATCATCGGAAAAACTTCGAATTGAATATTAAGTATATAATGCAAATAATCATGTCAATTTGTCATTTTAGAATGGAGTAGGAATGCACGACAGCCTCGTGGATGAAAACGACTTTCCTAGAAACGACATTGATGTTTATCAAGTCCGAAACGCTCGTCACCAAATTATCTGTTAGTTTTGTATATTGCTACAAAATTTTTGTCTGATTCAAATGCTAATTTAATGAATTTTCAGGTTTGCAAAATGATCATAAAGCTCTTATGAACGAAATCGAAAAAGGCCTGCATCATCTTCATTCTCAGCAGCGAGGTTCGCCTGAAAGTACGCCGAGCGAAAGCGGACCGTCAACTTCAACCGACAATACATCTGATTCTCGAATGAACGGTCATGACCCAGCAGCAGCTGTATGTTCTGTGTCTAATAATGCACCGAGACCAAAGTCTATCGTCAAAGTCAATTTTGTTAGCGCTGGATCGCCGGCAGAAGATGCGGTATAGATTTAATATTTTTTCAATACAGCTTTGTAAAATGCTGAATTTAGAGTGTAAAAAGTGTATATATATTCGAAAATATGGAGTAATCATGTAATGTAAACTGTTATCAATTTTAGGGTATTAAGGTCGACGATGAAATCATCGAATTTGGCTCAGTGAACGTATCGAATTTCAAAGCGTTGACTCAGATCGCTGAAGTTGTCCAGCACTCTGTTAATTCAAGGATTTCTGTGAAGATCTTAAGAAATGCCGATATTATCAATGTCTCATTGATTCCTCACACTTGGTCTGGTCGCGGTCTTCTCGGATGTAATATTATTCCTATTAATGATGTGTAATACTTTAAGTGATAATATTTATGTGTGTACATACATTACTTTTTACTAATAATATAATTAAAATAAGATTTTTCTCAGAGTTTATTTTTATTTAAAATATTTTTAGAATTTATAACAGAACAGTTTCAAAAATAAGTACAATCGATATGAATGAATTTTGTTGGCACAGTTCCTGGAAAATCATTCGCCGTTAGTTTCCTTTACTTCTTCATCGTCTTTTTTGAACCTGGCATCGAACTTGGCTTTGTCGTCGACTTCATCGTAATCAATTTTAGTGAGGCCTGTCAAGCAATCGTGATATTTACAAACAGCCCTTTCTTGTTCGTCAGTCTCGCACGAACCTGGTCTCAATAAACGGACGTTAATAATAGCTCTTTCTGGAGCGAGTTGTTGGAAAACCATGAAATAGCAAGCCAACATAACGCCAGTCCTTCCTCTTCCTTGTCGGCAATGAACACCAACAGCCTATATCGATCAAAATATTGCAGTTATTTTCGATTGAATATATATAAAATATTAAATTTATGTTACCTCATTTTTTATAGAACATCGTTGACAAATGTCTATGAAATCTCTGATATTTTTCATGGATGGTGCTTCGAATTCGTCGACGTCGATTAGTGTCCATTTTAGTTCAGGAACTTCCATTATCGGAGGTTTTTTTTCTGGTGATAGTGTAATGAGATGTTTGATCCCTTCGTTCACTAAGAATCGTAAATTTTCTTTATTTCTTGGATATGCCATGGCTGCTAATTGATTCGGAACCACCCATGAGAAATTCCATGGTGGATATGCGTCGATTTCTTCGTCTGACATTTTTATATTTTATGTTATCGATTTAATAAATACAAAACTCTTTAAATGCGGATAGACTGCAGTTTTCGGAACTGCTTTGTTGATTTGAGGATATGATTGGATTATATGTGCTAGAACGATGTAAACCAATCAAACTAATCTATTTATTCTGATGTGCGATTTAGAGATCGACATTTTGGAGAGATCAGCCAAATCTTATTTATAGTATGGCACAGTGCTTCTCAAGTAAGAATCAAAATTTTAAATTTTATATAGAAAGATAGTTTTTGTCTTGATTCAAATGCTTTTGCTGTAGTTTTTGTATCACTCTTGATTCAATTAACAGATTGTTGAAATTTTATGATTTTAATTTTTACAAATGAAAATTATGTCAAGACATTACGATCGTGAATAAATTATTTGAATGCCTTCAATTTACGTAGGTATTATACTTTCTTAAAAAAGAACAGCCTATTGGTATCGCATACTTATAAAAAATTGTATTTTAACTCCCCCCCCCCTATAAAAATTACAGTCACAATTGTATTGTGTACACAATCCAATATATTTACATGAATATTTGAACTTCATCGAGAAAAATAAAATAATATAAAATAATCATAATTTTATTTAGGACATGAAATAATCTTATTATTATTAATAAGGCAATAGAAGACTAAATACAGTAATCCCCCCCCTATAACGTTAAGATAGGTTCGACGTTATAGGGGGGGAATTTAGGAAATTGAAAAATGAAATTTTCATTTTTCTTTTTTTGGATATTTTTACAAGTTAATCGTTTTTTTCAAATACATTTGAAAAAAATTAAAAAATTAGAATTTAAATGCATTTGAAGAAAATGACGTTATAGGGGGGATTACTGTTTATAATTTTTACATTTTGAAATTTTTATTGTAAGTTTATTGTTTACTGTTAAGTTTAATTTCTGAATTATTTTTTTAACGTAACATAATAATTCAACATGATCAAACTTATTTAAAACACATTGAAATCGGATTTTTTTTTATCGAAAACTGAAAATTTAAATCATATTGGTTATTTAAACAATGCTACCAACATCACAGCTGATTCAAAGTTGATCAACTGTCAAACTAATGTCAGTGAAATGTCACTCGGTGAAAAAATTCGAGGATTATGGAAAAAAGGATGGCGTTCTCCTCAAATAGCTGCATCAGCTCCATTTTTATACGTCTTAAGGTTAAATACAAATCGTAATTTTCTATTCAATACGAAAAGTTTTTCGGCTATTATTTCGAAAACAATGTTTTACATCTTCAATATGAACTTATTTATAGATTTTTACTTTTTTTAAAATAGGAATTGTATTATTGGATTGAAAGACGTCAGCAGAATTGAAGCAAATTTACTTTTTTTGGTGCAAAGTTGTTTAGATAGAATGCAAGAAAAACTCAATATTGGCAATTGGAAAGAAGTCCCTTTGAGCGACCGTCAAATGATAACATTGTTGAGCTTCCATCAAGTACTAATTTTTCCAATTTATAAAATTCAATATATCCACGTTATATTTATATTTGGATAATTTACAGATTTGGCTTTTCGCAACATTGAATAACAAATTGGATAATAGTTCTTTAGTATTAAAAATTTTAGACATTGTTGATCGGGGTTTATTATTTGGAGCTCCGTTGCAATCACCCTTTGATAATTTATTGCATAAATGTGCAGAAATCGCATCTGCAGAAAAAATAAAGTATGTAATACATTTTTACCAAAATACAGTGGAAATTGTTTGACATATGCTTAACTTAAAAAATCGATTAGCAAGAAATAACACTGCGGTCTTGACATAATAGTATTTACGTATATTATTATCTTTAACATGAAATTCTTTTAATATAAATAAAAAAAATTAACCTTTCAGTTTAGTGTCAAACGTTTTCCATTGTAATTAAAATTTTGCATATTAGATATATTTATTGAAATTGATATCAAATCATATTATAGCTAAATTTTTCTTACAGAGAAGAAATTAGTGAAGATACTAAGTTTAGTGATTTAAGTAGTAATAAATTTTTCGAAAATAAAACTTTGAAATTTGGAGAATCTTTGTCAATAGAAGTATGCCCATCATTGTTGAAATTTAAAGAAAAATATATGAAACCTAGGCTTCCTGTTATTTTATCAGATTGTATTGATAATTGGCCCGCATTGAAACTATGGAATAATCCACAATACATTATCAATAAAATCGGCGATCGAATTGTGCCTGTGGAATTGGGTTCTAAATACACAGATTCTGATTGGACTCAAAAATTAATGAGAGTATCTGATTTCATCAAAGAATATATCTTTGACGGTATAATATTTCAATATTGAATTATGTTTTTCGATTTCATAAAAAATAATCATTTTCTAAATATTTTCAGTTCCTTCTACTGTGGGATATTTAGCACAACATCAATTATTTGATCAGATACCTGAATTACTTCCTGATTTTAGTACACCTGATTATTGCTGTCTTCACGATGACGATTCAAACGATGATTCGGTTGATGTAAACGCATGGTTTGGTCCATCTAGTACGATTTCTCCTCTTCACACAGATCCGAAACATAATCTGCTATGCCAAGTATTAAATATTTACATAGTTTTCTTATAATTTCTTACAAATTCGAATATAAACAATTCTTTATTATAGGTTTTTGGAGAAAAATTAATAATTTTACTATCACCAGAAGATACTCCGTATCTTTATTGTCATTCAAATAATTTGTTGCAAAATACATCTCAAGTTGATCCTATTAATCCTGATTATGAATCGTTTCCTGAATTTTTGAAAACTAAGATGTATTTTCACATATTAAAACCTGGAGAAATATTGTATATTCCACCGAGTTGGTGGCATTATGTGACTTCGATGAAAACTAGTTTTTCCATAAGTTTTTGGTGGACATAAACAATCAATTATTTTGAAAAAATCTTATATGGTCAAAAATCAAATCTCTGTGATAATATTATTTAAATAAAATTACTTTTTTAAATTATATAAGGCGTTTTATTCTTACTATGTATTACATTTAGTTGATATTATATTGGAATTTGATAAAATTCTATAATTTTGCAATCTAATAACTATTTTTTCAACTATGTATGTATCCAATAAATATTTCAAGTGTGCGATTCATCCAATACAACAGTCTAATAAAATACAGTGTCCCTTGTTTAAAACAGTATATAGATTCTGCTAAGTCTCTATGTAAAATGAAATTGTGTTAAATGAGTCTTATAAATATATGGAAAATAGAGGGAATAGTTAATTTTCTAGAAAAACTTAAAAAATCTGACAGTTTTTGCAGAAGACTATAAAATTACATCAATTTTCATTATCGTTTTTAGTATCACTCAGGATTGACAATTAGTTGAAATTAAACGATTATAGCAGGGAAAACTTTGAGTAACTAAACGTTTGCAAAGTTTATATATTGTTTTTCTTCAGGTTCTTTTTTTAATAAACTGAAAAGACATAGATGCATTACAATCATAATTTTCAGAAATTTATGTTATTATACATAGCTCCTTATAAAGGATTTAACTAAAAATAATTTTATTTTCGACAAAACGGAAACCATGTTAAAAGAAAATAGTATTAAACAAGAACCATATAAAACAAGGGATATCTGTAATAAACTTCTTCCGTTTTCAATTTTTTTTAAATACTTTTGTATAAGAAATTTTTGTTGAATGTACAAAGAGCAAGTAATTTATATAGAAATAGAATTAGTTTTTTTTTTTCATTATTTTGAATTAGAACATTAAAGTAAGATCATAAATGTATGTGTAATTATTGATTTCTTATATCTTTAATTTCTTATTATTAAATGTGCAAAGTACTTGATGTGATTTTTTTTTAACATTCTATAAACATATTATTTCGTTAAAATACTCAACTATAGTAAAATGTCTCAATTTTATAATATATAATTATTATTCACAATCGATTCTCTTTTAAAGCTTCATTTTTCAATATGTATAAATTTCTATTTGTAGTGTTTAAAAAAAAACATGAAGTTATTCAAGTTAACTTTATATTTAAAAAAAAAATGATAAGTCAACAGATCATTAAAATTCCTGTTCACTGAAAACTATTGTATAAAATTTTTAAATATCGATGTATCTTGAAAAATGTTTTTAGACCCTAGAATTTAAATTTTAGAAATTAGTAAATATTGTGCTATTTTTAATTTTGCATAATTCGAATACTCGTTTATTTCTATTAAAATGGAATTTCACTAAAATTTTGAAGTGATGCACTGATTGCTTTTTTTTATAATTACTATACTCGCTCTCAACCCGCAATCGATAGAGCAAGTAATTAGTGATCCTTGGACATGTATGTGACGCAAACAATTATTCGGTAGTCAAATGTGTTGACTAAACTACGAACGACACGTCTCATGCCCTATCGCTATACAAAAAGGTTTTGCTTGATCTCAGTGAATCTCCCAACATGAAAATCCATCGATCTGAGACAAGCGCGTGCAAATTGTTTCCATAAATTTATTTTTCATAAACCTAATTGCTGATTGTACTGATTGAGTCTGGAGGGCGGTTTTCCCTATTTTCCCTCGGAACTTCTACTTTTGTCACCAACAGCGGTATTGTATCCGTAGACTTTGTATGACTATGAACAACCATGTTTGACTCTTGCAAAGAATGACTGACTTCTTCGACGTCCATGCAACATTCTTCATATGGAATATATGGGAGGACGTAAGCAAACCTTGCGAATATGAACCAATGCTGAAATATAAACGTTTTGTATTTCGATTAAAAGATTATAAAATTAATGATGGTCGTATGTGATTGAACTTACCATATGTGACCACAAAAATGCAAATATGAATGGTGGCAGTATTTGATCCGAGTTCTCCAAAGCGACTACACCCATGAACCAAAAAACGCAAAATAACGGTTGCATGATGAGAGCAAAATTCAGGCACTTTCTCATATCTGACATATCCTCGGGTTCTGTGGTCTTCCACGATAAATTGTCAATAGACAAACTACTCAGGTCTATCTTGTAGCTGAGATTCTTCATAGAATCCATATCCTTCAAATCAAGAAGCTGATTACTGCAGTGATTATTAGATACGTTAGCTACCCAGGAAGTTCCTTCAGGAATAGGTTGGTCATCTAAATCATCGCATGACTTGTATCTACGTATATCCAAAGCAGATTTGCTGCATTCATCTTGGTTTCTACGAGGAGTGCAGTTGAGGCTTATCAGAGATGTATTTGTGCTTAAGAATTTGTCTGATTTGCTCAGCTTAGGTTTGATGTTTGTAGTGGTTGTGTTCTCGGTTGTCACAGTTTGTGTTAAGTAAGTTTGGATTGTGTTCGCTATGGCTTCTTGTTGTTTCTTCGATATTGCTTTTAAGCCAATCATAGCAAACAATGTATTGATCAATATCAAGATAGTGCCAGGAAGCATGAATCCCAACAGCATACCTTTTTCTAATGACATCCAACAATAATCTTTAGTTTCGTAACTTTCTAAAGATATTGCATAGAAAAACTGAAAGAATCATTATTTTAGCCACAGTAATTTTCAGCTATTGTATTGTTTATGTTATAAATATTTACCATGACCAGCACAGCTGGGACTCCGTAAGCAAAAAGATAATTATATCTCAGATTTGGAATGTATCCTTTTGTGACATTGTCAGAAATCACATAACAGTATACGAATATCCATGAAGCACATACTAGATGAAGATAATGAAGGAGCAAGGCAGTGATTTCACAACGAATTTCAGATTTGGTATCCTGAAAATTTTCAAATAATAAAAGTCATAAAGAGAAATATAAACTATTTTATATTGAGATACTATAAATTGTATTAAAGACAGATTGAACAAAAGTTTCATTTTCGAAGAAAAATTGCATGTATGATTAATAATAATTTAAAATGTTATTGTTAAAAAGTAATGTAGATAAAGTAATATTCTAAACTTTGAGAATGTTCGAAAATTTTTTGTTTTATTTGTGTTCTTTTTATTTGCGGTTAGATTTCAAAAATTAGAAATGAACGTTTTTTGTTGCTTTTGGCACTGTTTCTGAAATTCGTATGATTGAAAAATTGCTATTAATAACTATGTTATAAAAATGAAATATTGTAACGTGGCTAATTTTGCCCACCACGAGGTTTATTAACGTACAAACAAAATAGTTGAAGAACCAGAGATTTCCGCCCGCATACCATCCCCTGGACAATAGACGCACGCGCAGGTAAACGAGCGAGCGTAAACTCGTCCGCGGGAGCGAGAAAAAGACAACAACTCACTCCGTCTCTGTCACGTACCCCAAGGGTGCGTTCCCCACCCTCGGGATGCCAGGGGTGGGGGACCCCCAAAAATCGTATATAAGGCCGTACA
>JAOXNN020000028.1:567947-606374 GCA_028571205.2 Hydropsyche betteni | reverse complement strand
TCGATAAATTCTGATTATTATTAATATTATTTTTTAAATCAATGCGTAAATATATTATGGAAGAATACCTAAAATCTAAACCATGTATTTATTATATTTATAGAGATATTGATGGTTAATAGAGCAATGTGTAGAAGATACACATCACCGGTAAGGAAAGGTTAACACGTAAGGGCATCTAGGGGTTAGGTTAGGTTAGGTTAGGTTAGGTTAAGAAAAAAAAATCAGTTCAACCTGAAACGTAGTAGCACATGTTTTTATTTATAAAAACATACGATAAAAAATTATATAAAAATTAAGTTTTCAACAACGCATTACTTGATAATTTTTTAGAAATCCTTCGCTCGCTTTACTTTGATGATTGCCAAAACCAGCTGGCAATATTTTGAACTTTGCCTAACGGCGGCACATTGTCTCGGGACGCCATTGTGTTAAATTTTATTATCACTATAAAAATATTCTAATTTTAACCATTTCAAATATAGAATCACACTCCATTGTCCCGAAAAAAAAAATGACCCAAAAAGTCCTCGCCATCAAACACATAATTCAACGACGATGACACATAACTAAAACCAAAAACTGATATCACATCATTCTAAAACACATTGCCCCACAATCGGACTGCGACGCACGACAATAAATATATAATACGACACGAAATTAATATGCGTGCGACACCCTAACGATATCGGAATGCATTTGCATACCATTAAGAGTCAAAAATTGAAAATTCATTTGCGCCTCTGATGATTGGCATATCCTCACGCTCTTTTCCGCGTACATTTGCATGAAGAATTGGGGGAGAGATGATGGAAAATGGAGCGTAAGGTCAGGCGCCCACTGCGATTTGTAATCGCAGCGATCGTTTAATCGCGAAAATGGAACGCATTGTTTTGGGTTAAAGTGCGCCCATATGGTATATGGGCGCACTTCAACCTGAAACAATGATGCATGTGATGATAAGGAATCATCTTAAAACAATAGTGCATGTGATGATAAGGAATCATCTTAAAAGGAGAAGGTAAAGTTTTTGAGTTTGAATGTTAGAAATTACGTTTTGAAATTACTGATTGTCGAGTCGGTTGTGAAATTGGTAAATGTATGAGACTTTTTGTTCGTTGCTGAAATTTGGTGATCATTGTGGAGCAATACATGTGATGATATGGAGTAATTTTGAAAGGGAAGGTTAACTTTCGGTGAGTTCGAGTATTAGAAATCATCTTTTGCCAAATGGTCAAGTCGGGTCGATTGTGAATTGGTCAATGTATAGACTTTCTGTTTGTTGCTTAACTTCGGTGATCGATGAAAATCAGTACGTGCGATAAGATAGATCCTTTTCCAATTTATTGATATACTGTTGTTAATTACTGATTTTTGTGTTTTGCAATGATAAAATGTTTCAAATAGCCGAGTATCTTTTGACCGCAAATCGTTGCCATATGCGGATTTTGAATGTCAAATTATAATACGATTCTTATTATTTTTTTCCTATCATTATCTTCTGTTTTCCAACATCTCATTATAATCAATCTTGAACAATTTTACTCATATTTCCGATTTCACACATTTATCAACCACCTCGTTTCTCATTTTCCATTACAAATTCTTCAACACTAACATCTATCATCAAACACCATACCACATTTCCATTCGAATCACTTCAACCCACAATTCACAACTATAAACCAAAATAATCTCCTTTCTATATCATCAGATCTTTTCTAAACAAAACTCTGTATATTTTATAATAAACCCGTATTATCAGCGAATCTGTATTTTTACTATAATTATACAAAAATAATTATTCTTTTTTCACTTATTTTCCCTACTTCCATCTAACTTTTAACACTTTATTGAACCGATTTAACCTAACCTAGCCAAAGAATTGAGAGCAAAAATACAGATTCATTGATAATACATTTTTTAACATCAGTGACATTCTGAGACAATGTGCCGCTGTTAGGCAAAGTTTAAAATTCAAGTTTTTTTGTCGAATATGTTTCACTCCAACACCGTTCAACCGATCATTATGAAAATTGGCATGTATATGTATTTTTTTGTGGAGAAGGTTTTTGTATCATTAAAACCATTTTACAACTCGATCTGACGCTATTTTAAGATGAAAAGAAAATTTCAGTACAATCACGCGCCGGCGCCGCGTATTGATTGTGACAATACGTGGCCTGTTTTATGTTTTTAATAAATTTAAATAAAAAAATAAAAATTTGGTTTAATATTTAAGTACCGAGCAACGTCGAGTACAATCTGCTAGTGTTTTTTAAAGAAAAATATTTATTACTAAATTTATTTTGCCGCCATTAAGCATAAAATATATATTTTTGAATTCAACAACCATAAATCACAACGCAATATCATTATCCAACCGCCATTGTTTCACTCTTAACGACACCGATTGACGACCATGTCCGACGACAACATAAACAACATCGAACACATATATTTTTTTGCAATTTCGAATCCGTTCCCGCGTCTTCCCATAAAAGATTTGGCGCAAAAAGACGCCATGGTGGCCATGTTCTTATACGACCTCTCTTGTACATTAACCGGTACTCGGACGATGATGGCGCACGACAATTGCACAATTGATCATTGAAACGTGTCTGATTTTGCGTTCGGTAATCCGATATTCGCAATGTCTAGATCTAGATCAGTGAAAATGGCGTATCGATTCGTGGCGTATGAATAATTTATGATATTTTTTTTTTTGTAAGATGAAATGTCGGGGTTTCTAAAGTCGATTAGAAAGCGGCGAAATGGCGGTAATTTCGAAAAATGTTGAGTAATTTTAATGCAGTTCCGCGTCTCATGTTTATTGTTTGGGTTACACAATTGGAAAATGTCGTCGCTTTATTTATGCAACGGAGTGAAAGAAGTTTTAAATGTCGTCTTAACTATTCATAAAAGTTTTTTTTTTATCGGATTTTGTCATTTGCCGTTTTTAGAATTGGAATTCTATATGCATATGCTTTAAGAATGCGATGAATTGTCGTGTTTAAATACTGATATGAATCAGTCGGTGATTTATCCTCATTAAACCCTTGAAGTTGAGCGTCAAACTGTGCGGTTAGTGGATGAATAAAACCGCATATCATTAACCTGAAATCATTTCGAAATTTTTACATATGAATTTCTTGAAAATTGTCTTTTCGTCGAAACGTAAGGAAAATAAAAAATCTTTTTTGTAGTTTTAAAATATTTTTTCCTGCATTGCACATGTTTAACACATAATATAGGTTGTATACGAATTTTCGATATAATATAAGTTTTCAGTGATTTTACCTTGCAAATTATCAAAGTTAAGCGACATCTAACTCGGTCAGTCAATGGATACGATCACCTTTAACCATTCAGCAATAATTTCAACATTCAACTTACCTTTCGATATAATATATAAATTTTTATCGAATACATCAAACATTTGATTCAATCAGTAAATACCATTTAGCAATAATTTCAACAATCAAATGTTATAACAATTTCTCATTTAAAAACATACAAATTTTCATTATACATCGAATATCAAAACCGTTTTTTTTTTTCAAACATCCAGAACATCTTTTTTCAACGTCTCCCATTTTATGAGTTAATCTTTTTTTTCGGACAGTGCACAATTTAATTGACAATTCCTGTTCGACGTGTAATTTTTTTTTCGGCACAAAACCCGCAGCACTCGTTAATTCGAAAACGCATCCGGGTTTCGTGTTTTTGTGACCTCCCCTTTTTTTCGAAAATGTCCTCTTTGTGTGCACCGTGTTTCGGAAGTCGTTGTCAGTTATTTCGGATTTATTTTTATTTTATTTCTCTAAAAAAAATTGTGATTTTCGAAGCATCACTTTGAATGTTCAATGTCTGTTTGGATTGATTTTTTCAAAATCGGTTTTTGTCGCATTTTGTGATTTTAAAAGGTCAATGATCGTCCATTAAATGGTCAATTGATTTTGTAATTGCTTCGAATTTCTAATGCTAATTAGAGTTATTGGTCTCTATTGTATCGATTCGTATTAATAATATTTATATATTTAAATTAAAATGAAAGTCAGTCTTGAGTTTTTACAGCATCTGGCAACATTTGGTCCGAGAGTCTATTTTTATGCAAACATAACGATTTTTTTTATTATATTTTATTGCCTTATGCAAGCATAAATTAAATTGTCTCAATTAAATCGGGTATTCAAGATAGAACGTGACTCTTAATATTTTCTGATTGCTCTTCGATCATTTTTTTTTTTTGGTCGTTTTAATATTCAATCTTGCAAGTAATGGTCGTGTGTTTTATTTTTCAAATTCGATATTCTTTTCGATCGAGATTAATATGTGTTTGATTTTTGTCGTTATTTTGTTTCTATTATGATTATTGATTTTTTTTTCAATGCGCGGCTTGTTAGTTCAATTTCTATATTTTTTCGATGCGGGTATTTCAACAAGTTATACAACCAACGAAATAGTTCTGATCTATATTATGAAAGTGGTGTAAGTAGTGACAAATAAGACAATGCCCAATAGCGGCGAATTCTATAATTATTAGAATTATTATAGAATTTTTTTTTTTTGAAATTTAAACTATATTTTTAGAGAAGGCGATATTTTGAATTTTGCACATTGTTGATGCATCATTATCGATTTTTTAAATATATTTTAATCAATTTTGCGAATAATGAGTTTTTATTAAATGGACAAAAGTTATCAATCGTCCAATTTAATTAAATAATATAATGAAATCGGACTTGAGTCATTTTCAAAAATTTCATTTCAATTGACGACTTCGTTTACAGTTACACTATTGTTCTAATATTTGGGTTAGAAATTAACCAACAACGACGATAATTTAATCACGAGGAAAAACGTGTACGTTAATCGTCTACAATTTTTTTCCATGTCGGCTTTCAAACCAGTCTTCGTTCGCCATTTTATATTGCAACACATCTATCCTCGCGAATGCACTTTTTCCGCGAAACTTGCATCATCAAACTTTTCGAATATAAAAACCTTTCAGAAGAACGCTGTAGAAGTCATTTCTGGAAAATTTGTAGCGCTGAAGATCGATATATATTAAAAAAATAATAAAAGGATAATTTGTATTTTCTTATTTTGAAAATACTGTAAGTACGAATTGGTATGTTTGTTTACTAGAAAAAATATTATGATATATATTTATAGTCGGAAACTCGCCCATGGATATGTGTTATTATAATAATTTTTCGTCGTGGGTAAAGGGTTTAAGGGGTTAAGGGGTTATTATAAGGTTTGTCGTAAGGGCCACTTCAGGGTCAAAATGGCCCCCGCTTTTTGCAAAGCGTTCGACATAACAATTAGCTATCCTTTTACGAATTTTTCTGCAATTTGAGGAAAATTAGTATTCTTATTTCGAATTATTGCAGAATCAATTTTTGCAAACACATTTTAATCCAAATATTTATTATGTTATGAACTTACAACAATTGAAATTTATAAGTGCCCCCGACGTTTGTACATTTTGGCCAAAGTGGCCCTCGCATGACGAAACGTATAACAAGCACAAGCTTTGTATTAAGCACTTATTTATTTTAAATGTTAAAATTAATGCGCCCAAAGTTATGTTTCCTAACAGCAATACGGCAATCTTCGAGGGAGAATACGCAAATCTTTAATATTTGTTACATTGTTGTCGAAAAACGCATTTTCGAAAAAAACTGCCTTTTCGAGAATATGGCAGCACCGTTATGACACTCTTAAAATCAGTTAATGGTTGAGCATTTGTGTGTTATTTGACAAACACAATTTAAAAGGTGGGGGCATGGAGATTTTTGAATCGTCGAAATGTGACGCGGTACAAATAAAGTTGAAAAACACTGGACTCTAAAGTAAAGGATTACCATTATTTTATGCAAAAAATTAAATGGTCAGAATTGTAATCAAAAACGGTCAGAATTTTAGTCAAAAACGGTCAGAATTTAATGACGAAACGATAAGAACAGGTTAGGTTAGGCTTCTTTATTATTCTGACCATTTAATATAAATTCTCACAAACCCAGTCAAAATTATGACAATTCAATATTTATTCCGACTCTTTCGATTAAAATTCTGGCCAAAATATTCCGACCAAAACACGATTCAAATTCTAATGAACGGGGATAATAATTCAGACCGAAATCGTATTTAAATTCTAACCAATCACACGGTAGCCTTATTTTATATCAGAACACAAAACAGCGCTCAATATCGCGAAATTACCCGAGTCTCCCTCATTATTACGAGGGAGACTCGTAATTCGTGTAATTTCTAATTCAATACAAACTATCATCACACACAAAAAAAAATTAACCCTTTGCACTCGTATGTCCCCCCACCAAAACTTTTATAAAACACAAATTAAATACATTTCACGATTGCATTTCTATAAAAATACTAAAATAGAGTCTTATGCACGTTGTGTAACAAAAATCTGATAAAAATACGATTTATTTCCATTTTAAGTTTTCAGTACGAACCCCGCGTGAAATTAACTACGACTAAAAAAGGGTAAATACAAACAACACAAATTTCCGACCGCGAATCGAATCGACACCGCCCTAAAAAAAACGAAAATACCACCACACGGAATGGTCACATTTAGCGCTGTTATGACTGAAACGGCGTCCGTTGCGCGCGGGGTTGTTTTTGTTGCAGGAACGGCAGGGGTTCACTCGCACCATCGGCATGGCGGCGTGCGCCCCCATGAAGCGGCCCGCCCCGCCGCCGCCGCCGCCCCCGCAGCCCCTCGCCCCCGCGCCCTACGAGGAGGCTCCGCCCCCCGAGCGCGCCCCCGACCCGCTGAAGCGCGACCCCGCGCACATGTCCGTGCGCGAGAAGAAGGCCATGTTCGAGCAGCGCAGGTCACGACCTGGTGAGTCGCGCGAATTTGCACCTTTTACCCGTGTGACTTTCGGCTCGTTTTCGCTCGGATGTTTAGCGGTGGTCATCTGTGCGTTTTTGGGGTTTTTTGACTTTGGGGTTGGTTTTTGGGGTTTTTTTGGGGTTTGTTTGGGTTTTGGGGTTTGGCGTCGGTCGGTGTAGTGATGGCGGTTAAGCGTCGCCGACGCGTGAGGTAGTCCGGGTAGTCGTTTGACGGGTTTCGAAAAATGTTCGTTGAAGTCTCCCAGATACGGTTTTTTTTTCGATTCGCGAAAGTTGCGTTTTGAATTCGAGATCGAAATTTGGGTGTGCGCATATTTAGTTTTGTATATTGAATTTCAATTACGAAATCGGATTTTATTCGAATGAAAAAAAAAAAAAATTTTCGCGGTACTTTCGCGTTATAGTGGCGCAGAAGTGATCTGTTCAAACGCATACAAAGTTTCAGTTATCAAATCTTGGATTTTTATAGACTGACGGAATTAAAGGAGGGGGACGGACATGATAATCGATAAAACATTTTCATTTTAATTTTTTTTAAATTACATTATTGGGTTCTTTACTGTATATTTTCAAAACTTGTTTATCAAATGATTTTTCATATAAAGCGTTTCCATATCAAATATATACATAATATTAAATTATTTCCCTTTCGACTCTTATCTTAAATTAAAGCTTAACTTTATCTCAACAGCAATAAAAGCTCACGCTCGCAAACAAACAGATGATCACCTCACAATGAAATATACAATCTTTAAAAATGCAACTAATCCCTTCAGTTTTCTTTTCAGATGAACCCAAAAGACTTATCCACGCAAACTCGAGACCAAAATTAGAAATAAACTCGATCATAGCTCCGGTCCATATACCGATGTTGCAAAACAACCAAGTCAACGGTGAAATCACCAACAACAATAAATTGACGTTGAGCGAAAAAGATATATCAGATAAAGTCAAAAAGGAACGCGAAGACGACATGAAAGTTATTTTCAGACGTTTCCAAAAGGTGCAGATCTTATCTGATTGAAATTTTGATTTTAATATAATTATACGATATTATTGTTATTTTTATATGATTTTAGCCCGATTTCGATAAGATAGAACAAGACAATCGAGACGAAGAAGGATCGTCCGAAATCAGTCCGTTGATGGGAAACTCCGCAGTAAAATCTAGCACGACGAGTTTAAACTCTAAAAAACCGGCGATATTTAACACTCCCAAAATCATTGTACCGAAAGACGATGCTTCGGTCAAAGACGCAACCGACGCCGTCGTCGGTGAACAACCGATCAAAAGACGTACGCTTCGAAAAAGTCAAATATCGCACTTTTAACGCTTTAGATGTTTTAACATTTGAAAATTTTCAGGGTCGGTCGATTCTCCGCTCGTCGTCTCCGCTTTGGACGACGTCAAAAAGATAAAAGTGGTCGCTCCGAGGCCCGGAGGACTCTATCCGTGTTTGTCTGACGTCGAAGCTCAGACGTCAGAAGAAGAAAAACAATCTTGTCCCGCTAGGTGTGCAGATTTTGCTCTAGAATGTTGCTTCTTCTTTTTCTGTGTTTAGAAATGGTTCTGAACTCGATTTATGAGTTTTTTTTGTAAATATTACAAAACGAAATGTATATAATTTTAATAGTACGTTTATTTATTCGATTTAGATCTCGTTATTTGAAATTTTGATTAAAGAGGATGTCGCTTTGTGTAATGACACTGGTAGTTGACCGGGTATGTACTTGTGGTTGACCGTTTCTAAAAAAAACCATAAAAATTGAGGTTTTAAAAGTTGATATTCTTTCAGAAAGGTAAAATGTAATAAACGACTAATCTATCGCATCCTTTCTGAAAGATTATTTTAAATTTTCATGTTTTTTTTTATGAAGTGGCAATTACTGATACGCGATTGATCACTAGTGCATTATTTTAATTAAGTCAGAGCCGTATTGTAACTTTTTCATGTTCGCTGGTAAGATTTTTATGAACTTTTCATAATAAAATATCAAAAATAATGATTTTTCAATATTGTACACTTTCGGCTCTGATTAAAATATATAATTAACACAGTACTTAATAGTCGTTATTGTCTTATGCCTTGAATTCGATTTTAAAAGCATATTATGCATGAGACTGATTTTCGCACAAGAAATTGTTTTACGTCGGTTGAGATTTTTTATGGAGAACGTCAATAATTGTATGATATTATGAAACGAGTAAGACTGTTAGCTAAGAACTTTTGATATAGTTATTATTCGAAAGGCTCGGTTTTTGAGTCGTGAATTTTAAAGCGGTTTTTCGATTTTAGCCAAAGTAGAGTTTGAATATATTCAAAATTGAATACGGTTTTTTGTTTTGTTTACGTTAAGAATTATTGTATTCCAAAATTCTTGCCAAATTTTGTAAATTAACTCGGATTTTTTTATCACTGTGCCATTTTTATATGCTTCAGTTTAAAATTTAAGTACATTTAACGTATTTGTTCTACATCAGCATTTCTTTGGATCGGAAGCACAATAACTTTATGTTGCAGTTCCGACTGTGCCTTCACTTTATCAATTATAAATATAAACAATTCAATTTGCATAATGCACAAATCTAACGTAGCTGTCCCTAATGAAATGTATTTCATTTTTATTACGGAAATTGATTTATCTTAATGTTAATGAGATTTTTATATAATATATGTCTAAATAGATTTTTAGATTAAGTATATTTTATATAATGAAAAGTTAAGAAGAGACAACTTTTGGGAGATACGATTTTTCCTATTATTTTCTAAGATTTATTTTGAACGATTTTACTTTTTTAAGTATTTTTGTATCTGTGATATTTCCATTTTATATGTCAATAAAATTTATTTCATCTAAACCTTGTATGTTTTTTTCCCTTATGCGAATGAAGAGTGATTCATTATAAGTGATATCAATTTATTATTAATGACTCCATTGAAACAACCAATTATTAATAACTCCATACGATTTATCAAATCGATGGTTTATTGAATACGCGATTTTGATCGATTAAAAATTTTTTACATATACGATGCGATAATTAAACTTTCATTTTCTATTTAATGAAGAATAATTCTTGTGAGTTATCGTTATTTTATCGTTTTTTTAGTGGGCGTATATTATAAGGAAATGTGCTCAAATTTTCATCGTTATTGTAAAGTTTTTGTTTTATGATTGACCTTAAATAAATTTCATTAGAAATTTTTTTACGATTTTGGTAAAAGAGATCCAGATTTAAAATAATTTATTTTTCAATTAAATATTTATATTAATTATCAGTTGGTGCAAGTAATTTTGACCATTAAATCAAAAGCATATTATCGACTACTTCATTTTGTTTATGGTCATATAAAACAATATCACCATAAATGATTTTCGTATTTATATAATTTTGTTAATTGATTTGACAAATTTTCAAGTTACAAGCATGTTGATGTCATTTTTGTTGGAATAAATTAATTTTGAGAAATGCACAAAGCAATTAAATTAAAATTATAGCCTATTACCATAGACAATTAAATTTAATTATTCTGTCTTGTCAATAATAAAATTTGAATTTTAAAAATTAAATTGAAAGAGGGAGATAGGATGCAAAAATATCTGTCTTTTTAATTGTTTCGTTTATATTTCTTGGGCTTCGTCAAAATGGGAATATATATTCTGATACAACTTGGAAATTTGAGCATTTTTTTCATATATCCATTATATGGTGAAATATAATAATTACAATGGAAATTGTTTAATATGAAAATGTTTAGGTAAAAAAATGAAATAATAATACGGTCCGGTCAAAATTTATATAATTCAATAAATTTTTCTTTTAACATGAAACAAACTCGATTTACATGAAAAGATTTTACTTCCCAACAAATCTGTCTATCTGTATCTATTTTCGGCAGCGACATCATCGTTCAGAAATTTTAACTCTTTTTTCACTAGATCTATAGTTTTTCAAATGATAATTGTTAGATAACGCTTGCATTTAAGTAAAGGCAATGATAATTATCACATAATTTCAATCTATAGATAGTCTGTCTTCCAACTCAGTCACATGTATGTAGAATTTTGTGTTTTTATGTTAATTAATTCAATTAAATGTGAAACAAAATAACAGGAAACCGAATTAATTAAATTTTTCATGTTAAGTGATCTCCACTATTTAAATCATTTATCAATTTCATTAATTATTAAATTACATAACTATGACAAATATATACCTAAAAAATAATTAAAAATGTGGAACTGACAATGAGACCAATTTGAAAAAAATTCAAATGAACTAGTACAAAAAAGTGTCCCAAATGAGTATTTTCAACGGAAATTCTCATGTTGAAATTCATCATAATTTCGCTCATGTTTCACATACATTTTACTGCCTCTTTATGATATTTGATCTACAATAACACATTATACTGCATTTCTTATGAAAATGGAGAAATTAAAGTTTACGAATTACGATAGTAAATTATATCACTTGAATTACTCTTTTATAAGGGAATGACATACTCAAAATAGAAAATAACATGTTATATAAAACGAAAGATAAATCAATTACTCGTTAATTTCAAAATTTTTGATTTTATAGTTTGTGCATATTTATTGGAATAAAATAAAAATTTCAATTTGTAATTTTGCAGTCTCAATACAAGTTCTGATTCTGATGCTAACGGCAATGCCAATGAAGATTGGGGAAACACTTCTTTCGGTAGGGAAGTGTTACAAGCTGTCGGCGTGAAAAAGACGCCTAACAGTGGTAAAAAGGCCACTCCTAAAAAGACGAGAAGCAAAAATTTTGACCGGAAAAGAATATCAAATGATTCTTCAGATTCGAGTTTCAACAACGAGAACTTGGACGATCTTTTGGATGAAGCATTCGATGACGAATATAATGACGGTCCAACGCCACCGAAGCAAAATAAGGTGAAACATCATATTTTTACTCTAATCAATATTTATTTTTATTCATGCAATTTCGTATACTTTAAGTATATTCATTCGATTTTCTAATTTTTTGAATATGTTTCAGAGTGGCACACAACCTTCAACCAGTTTTTGCTATAAAAAAGGTTCCGATGTCGAATACAGGTCAAAAGAAGATGTATTCAAATCTCCGCTTAAAATACCGACGAATTCTAAAGATTCCAATAAGTCAAACGAAGTTGTAAAGCCTCTTTTGCATACTGTGAGCTTTTATAGACGATCTCAACAACAGGTAATTTATATTTGCCTTAAAATATTTTGTAATTATTTGATATTTTTATTTTTAAATTAATAAATATTTTAAGGGATCACAGCCCGTGACTCCAGTTAAGATCATTCGCGTCGACAGCAATGATGCGGATGAAGAAAATAAAAAACAGGATGCCCGAGCGGCTCAGATTGCTGCTCAAGAAGCACGCCAACGAGTCAAAGAATTGTTGGAAGAAGTAGCGAAGCAAAATGCCGTTATTGCACAAGTATGTCTTAACAATACCTAAAAACTTCAATTGAAAAGCTGTTTCATACAATTTTACTTTAATTTTTTAGGCCAGCCAAGCTCTGAATTTGTGTGCTTCGACAATCGAATTCAGCGGATCAACGGAACAAGCTGAAGGTGAAAGGCTATTGCTATTGGCAAGTAAGTATAATTTTTCAAGTATTATTTAATATTGTCAACGAATGGTTTTTATTTATTGCTTTGAATTCAGCTCATCGCCGCCAAGCGTGCTTACACGAAGTTCAAAGGATCCAAGTGGAAGGCGTTGGACCTCAGAAAGGTTCTAAATATACGTTGAATATTGAAGAAATTTGTTTACCACTTCGTCGGGAATATATTCTTCAAATCAATGCTGGTACACGATTGAATCATTATAATTAATGAGTGATCTAATTGTTCAAATTGAAAATATTTGGTAATTTTTTTCATTGCAGACGGAGCTGTAGGACATTATTTGGTTTGTCTCGTAAAGTGTCAAGAACGGATTTTAGCAACTTCACTCGTCAATACAATGCCGAACTCCAATACTGTTACATTCCCTGATAAATTTTGTTTCGAAGGCTTAGACGGTGATTTTAAGGTTCGTTATTATTTTTATCTATTAATTTGTATAATAATTAACATTTAAAATATAAAATATTATACTTTTAGGTCACTCTTGAAGTGTACGCTCTGCAAGCGTCAAAAGAAATTTTGCCTCATGATATCAAATATCATATTGCTACAAAGAAGGTATGAATGAATATGTCTTTTTTTGGAATATTAGTTCATTTTTTTTGTCTCAAGACTTACATTTGATATGTAAAAATTTTTTAGTCTGGAAAATTGGCTACTCCTAGAAAAGGTGCTCGAGGTGCAGATTTACGTTCTCCGTTACCCATCTCATCACCTGGAGGTCCATCTGCCGTACGATCTCCGGCGATGCAACCGCAAGGATTTTGTATTTTCAGTTATCAGCAAACCAATAGAACAAACTTCACCCTCACCAAAGTAATTAAGCATTAAAAACTTCTCCGATTCTTCATTCTTATCAATAATAAACGAATCTCAATCAAATAACTATTTTTCTAGAACGGAGGGTGCAGTCCTTTAGAAGGATGCTTGCGTGTTAAATTATCATGCGAACGCCACGCCGGCCAGGTTGTTTCTACTCGTGTTCATCGTGGCTTTTTGACTATGTTCGAAGAAGCCGGAGGCTTCGGTGCTTGGCATAGGCGTTGGTGTGTGCTACATTCCGGTGATCTTTCTTACTGGAGATATCCCGATGATGAAAAGAAAAAGGTATATAATTTAGATTATTAATCGAAACATGATTTATTCGAAAATATATCGAAAACTATCTTGATTTTCAGACTCCCATGGGCAGCATTGAATTGGCTACGACTGTATCCCAAACTGTAGGACCAGCTCCTCGAGATATTTGTGCGCGGCAGCACACTCTGCTCTTAGAGACGTATTCTAAATCCGAAAATGTTGAAGATCAATCGGTCAGGTCTCTTATAATGGCTAATGGTAAACGACGCCATTTGTTGGCGGCTGATACGAAACCAGAGCGTGATATTTGGGCGAAAGTTTTGAACGAAACAATAGCCGAAATGAGAGAGAGTATGGATACTTAATATTTGTAATTTTTAAATGTTAAATAATTTTAATCAATATGGGTTCAATTTTAATTATTATTATGTTAACTTGACCTTATTTTTTTCTATTTCACAAAATTTCCATCTAGTCTTAATCTTTTCATTACGATATTTAGTATACTAACGAAATATATTAGTTTAGCATAAAAAATTATATAACACTTATTGTTAGATAGGATTTAAATGTTTCTTGACCACATAATAATTTTAGAGTAACATTTAATTTAAAATTTTTGAAGAATGAAATGTAAGTACTTAATTTTCATATGTAATTATATCTTATGATACAAATACATTTTTTTAAAATGTGGCAATTTATAATTTAAGTTTTTAGAAATTTTAATGAATTAGCACATATAAGCATCGATAGAGTATTTTATTTCATCTTTAATCTTTAATCATCGATAAAAGAATCAGGGTTTTTGTACTAAAATAATGCAATTTTTTTATTTGTACATATCAAATGTATTTTTTCAAAATATTATTTTGGAAAATTGTGCATATTTTTTATAAAATATAGACATTTATATCTATTTGCTTTTTTTTTTTGATAATTTTTTAAGACATCAGGTTCACTAAAAATGAATTTATATTATAATAATTGTGAAAGTGATAATCATTAATATATATTTCTTTCGATTTTTTAAAATATTCAAGATATCAATTCCCTAAAAGTGTAAACTACTCAGAGATTTAATCTTTTTTTTTACAATGTAATCATTTTTCAAAATCATTGCTAAATTTTTTTCCTCTCTTCTTGTGTCTGAAATAATAAGAAAGATTATTCAAACTAACTAAATATAAAAATAACTTCTTTTCTATTAGTCGGATACTATACAAATCATCTGAATATAAAAAAAAAGATTTTCTTTCGTTAACCGGGTTCTATTAAAGCTTATCAATGCAACGTGTCATTGCTCGATACAACTCTGATCACACACAATGATACGACAAAACGTTCACAGATAAAACTTACAGACATAATGTACCAGATAAAAGGTTCACATAACATATTTTATACAGAAAAAAGTTCAACAACAAAATGTTTACAGCAAAATATTCACCCACAAACATTCATACATCTTCAAACTGATTCGTTTTACGAAAAAATAAACACGAGTTCGATCGAAATAAATCGTTAATTTTGTGTTTATCGTAGGCGTTGTGTTTATAGTTACTGGAATACGGCATTTATGGATTAGTTTGGCGCTTTTTCGCATGTGGTGTGTGTGTAATCGAAACGAAACGATAAGGGATGGACGAAATATCGAAGGACGACACGTCAAATAATGAAATTCGCGAACCTAGAGTCGAAACAACCTTTATTTTCGAAGGCTAGTACATAATTTTACTTTGCATGTTTGCTTTTGAACGTTTGACAATTCGCGCACGTGTAACGTTTGACAGGTCGTGCACGTGTGACGTTTCTCGTGTGTATATGTGTGTGGGATCAGGGGTGTAGTGGTATTCTCCAACTAATGGGAGAGAATTAAAAAATATAATTTTAAACTATCGGTTACCTTTCATATAATATTTCAATGATTAATATTATGATGCTGATTCCTGCTGTAGTGATTAAAACTATGAGCACAGGAGCAGTTCTTCCTAAAACTGCTGGTAAAGTTCTACTTCGACCATCACACTCGGGAATCTCACATGAAAATTGGTTCTTTGATCTTTGGGCTAGGCCGATTTCTTCAAGTTTCGATAATCTGAAAAAATCTATATTCAATTTGACCTCATTTAAAAGAACACATAGAGTATCATAAATTAAATATAAAACCCAATCCTAAATGGCTCTGAAAATGGAGAATTCTTTTGCACCACCATAAATATATAACATTCCAACATTGTGTACGAGCGCAAATCACAAACTTCATCTTTCTTGAATGTGTTTGATATAAAATAATTTGCCGCATCCACCTCAGTTTGATAAGCATATTCTGATGTATAGTATTATAATTTTTCATTTATTTTAATGTTCTATGAACTGTAATTTTTGAAATTATAAGGAAATCTAATCTAACTCACTTCCTTTTCTGACTAGTTCTATTCCAGTTTTTGGTGTGACATATATTGGTCGATTATATTTAGCAGATTCTCGTTTCACTTTAGCCACCATTTGTTTTTCGAGATTAATGAGATGTTGTTTGAAAGAAAATGATGGATTCTTAAAAAAAAGCAATTGTTAGTTTATTCATTTAAATCTTAAGTTATCAATGGGAGTTTTGTATTTTTAATACTTCGAATAATGATCTTGTGTATCCGATATCTTCGAATATCATAGTTAAAGATCCATATACTAAATCTTCGAGTTCTACTTCAGCTTTAGTCGGAGGGCTCAAAAGAGAGGAAACTATGCTTGAAGTATAATAGTTAAATACTAAAAGGCTGCATGTGAATACTACTAAATATGTGATTCGAACTGAGAGTACTCGAGGTTCTTGAACTGCATCTGTAATCAAAAGAAGTGATATGCAAAGCAAAAAAAAAAACACTTTAGACAAACATGGAGTATTTAAACTTACCATTTTTATTAAATTTTTTCTTTTTGGAAGCTGTTATATTTTTCTTCCAAGGAGAAGGTCCCACTTGGAATTCTGAAATTTAAAGTTAATTTTATATACTAAATTTGACACATTCTGCTGTATATATTTTTCTTTCATACAAATTTTAAATATAGATATTAAATATATAATTAAAGTATGTAACACAAATAACTATGAGATTTTTTTGGTTGTGTTAAAATTTGAAAGTACTCTCGTACCAGCCAATGATGATGTCCATTTACTGGTTACCTAACTAGTTATTTAACATCAGTAATTAACAAGAATCATTTGCATTTAACAAGAAAAAAACCATTTATAATGAAATTAACATAAATATTACACATTACCTTGCTGACAAAAGGCAGCAATGACATTCAAAAGAGCATAAGAAATACTAGATTCTTCTTCTAACCAAGGATGTTGACGATTTTGATGTAGAGAAACAGCAATTAGTGTGAAACTCATAATTATTGCTATCGAAGCACAAGCTAGCCAACTGCTATGACTCAAAGGTTCTATAAACTTACTCTGCAATGGCCCGATAGTTCCTTCAATATCTCTAAAGAAGAATTTTGTCCTGAAAAATACCAATGTTCAAACAAAATTCTTTCTATACATAAATTTATTTATTATTCACTCTAAAGTCCATGTCTGATGTAAAAAGTGGGCGAATGCCATCCTCTCCTTTAAATGTCTTATTCCTGTACCAACATCAACATTTCTACGTTGAAGATTTCCCATCATTCCCTATAAAAAAATATTATTTAATTGAATTGAACAAAATAGATAAATTAATAATCTAATTATTCAAACATCTTGACTTCCATCAGGCTTGAGTCCGCCCCATACTTTATCAATTATATATTGCACTCTATAATTAGAAAATTTTAGTTTCTCTTATACAAGAACCATAGTTAAATATAATATGATATCTTATCTATATTTTTTGAACCTAAAATTGTAAATCAATGATAATAGTTCTAACGATGCTGCGTTTTGTTTTGTCAATCCATTTGTGCCTGCAGTGTATGATTTTTCTTCTAATTTGCCTCGTATTTTATCTTGTGTTGTATATGCCATCTATATTTAAATTTAAGCTATTATTAGATAACATGAATTAATTTTAGATATTAATTTTTCAACGCACAACTAAAGATGTTCTTAGCGTAATTCCACCAAAATTCTTCCTTCTAATAAATTTTCTTTCATCAAATAATATGTTTAATCCTAAATAAAAAGTAAAAAGAATATACGATGAAAAGGATTAGAGAACCTTCTACCATATAATAAATAGTAAAATCCGAAATCATAAAAATATGCCTTTTTCTTTGGTCCATTCTCCGAAACATGTAATATTGACAATTCCGTTCAATATGAAATAAGTATTATAAATATCATACAAAGAATAAACATCATTTTCATCATCAGTTGAATCTAAAATTAACATATTTTTATTTAATTTTCATTTACAAAATTGTATATAGAATATTATATTTACTCAATAAAGCGATGGTCATTTCAGAGTCCACGGTCAAATTTGTTAAAGCCAATGTTCCGAATATATCAAATTCATCATTGTTTTTTGGCTCAGTGTCTATTATAATCCAATTGTACGAAGAGTTGAACACTTCCAGATGAGATGCCTACAACATTAATTTGGATTCATGATTTTGAAACATGTTTCTAATTAGAAGATGTAACATATTATTAGGTTGTTCGAAAAGTTCCTCGCATTTTTCTTTCTCGAGAACTATTTATTTAATTTATACAAAGTTTTGAAGACAATTAAATTGTTATTGGGGCTATTAAAAGATGGCTAACAAGAGAATAATATAATATAGATATGATACAGTTGGCAAATATGCCCTATGAATTATTTAACACTGTAAAAATACTAAATTAACAGTTTTTTTTCGAAAAGTACCGTTGTTGAGTATAAACATGGTTTATTTTGAGCATGAAGTTTTTGAGAAAAATAAATAGATAATTACTACTTGAACAATCGAATAATATATTTTTTTCGGTTTACATACTTGATCAATTATGATTTCACTTCCGAAACATCTATAATCTAATATTATACCCATTTTGGATTTATCAGTAGATAATAATTGTAGAATGGCTTTCTTTTGGTCATCTTTGCTTAAAAAATGCAACTGAGAAGGCTCAAAAGTGGAAAACATTACGGTTCTACTTTGCATTAATTTCAACAGTTCCTTATAATCTATAAAAATAATAAACTAAATATTTTCTTTCATTCTTAATATTTAAATTGAAATTAAAATAACTTATACACACCTTTTTTATTAATACATACGGCCATAACCAACATGTTAATATTTTTATATGAAAAATATTCTAGTGATAGATTGATACTATTAATGTTCGTAGTGTGATTTTCTATGTTATTATAAGAATTTGTTTGGACTGGTTGACTATATGATAATACACAATCAGAATTGTAAATTAACAAAATTAATATGATTTCGTAAAACATATTTGCACATCAAATGATCTTTAGCACAATCAAATGCTTAGTGTGCAAAGAAAATTTATGAAGGAACTTAAAGGCTTTTCACAGTTTTTATAGCCATGGAAAATTGTTTCAAGCATTTTCATTAGTGTGGTTTCTCAAATTTTATTTTATTATAAAATCTGATAATTTTATTGTAGCATATTATTTTTGTATAAATGATGATGAAATTGAAAAACAAAATAAGGAAATTAGCGCAAGAAAGATAATATATTAAAATACACTATTTTTGGTGGATGAAAATTATTATTTTTACAAAAGATATATACTTAAGTATATAGAATACTGGTGAATATTTTTGATAAAAAAATATAGAATTTATATTTCATTTTATGATAATTGAAAATGTAGAAAAACGCTCATTTAATGGAAAATTTTCAACACTCCGACCATTAGATTTTCTGTTACTTAAGTATATAGAATACTGGTGAATATTTTTGATAAAAAAATATAGAATTTATATTTCATTTTATGATAATTAAAAATGTAGGAAAACGCTCATTTAATGGAAAATTTTCAACACTCCGACCATTAGATTTTCTGTTGAACAAAATTGCGTTAAAAATATATACAAAATAACTAGAATGGTTGAAAGCCTTTGTTAAAACGAATACTTGTTCTAGAAAACGATCGAATGTGAATAAATTGGTTTAAAATTTTCTTTGAAAATTACATTTTCATCAATCGCATGTTTGTTATAAAGAGAATATAGAATGTATAAAAAAGAACGTTTTTGAAATTGTAAGACAATGCGGATATTAAATCGCTTAGGAAATAACAATTCATGACACTTATTTTATTAAACATTCACTGAAATTGCATCGCAATTGAAAATATCATCTAGAATACGACAAATTTCAAACAAACAAGTTATCTCTGATCTATGAGAAAATATTTTCAGATGATAAAAACGTAATTTTTTTATCGTTTGTTTGATGTTTTGCATAACGCAAGATGTACGACTCATTAAGTTTTTTCATGTTCTCTTTTCGTCAAAATGTTGTATAATATAATATCATAGTGCAATTGAATTATTAATGATTTATTTAAAAAAAAATTGATGTTGATTTATCAAATGCGGATGGTATAAATTAGTAGATTTACAAAACAATATAATGTTTTAGAACATATGTGAAAAACATATATTAATTTTTAACTATCGAGCAAACCCTCGTAAGTTCATTATCAGTCCAAGTGTAGTAACGCGATTCACTATTTCAGTTCAATTCAAACTTCCGTTCGATCGTCAGATGATCGAAGCTTTTGAATTTTCTATATTCAAAATATTATATATATATCGCAGAAATAACAATCGTATAAAAAATAACGACTTTATTTTCGACATTCTGGATGCTATTTTCAAGAGATTTTCTGTTTTTGCGGTCCGACAATCATCGATAGCTTTAATTGTGATGTACTAAAAATATTTTTCATTTTACAAACACTATTGGATTATTCAAAATGGCCACAGAATCGAATGTAATAGATGAAGGGAAAAGTGTCAAAAATCAGTACTTGGCCGCCATTGTGAGTGAGTATTGCAATTTATTTATTTATTTATTAATTAAATAGAAATTGAATAACCATTCATTTTTTCATATTGAAAATAGAAAATCATTACAGTTTTCGTATTCGTTTTTGTTTTTCATCTAACCATGTATTGATTTCCATAAGCTAACTTTAGACGTGAAATTTCTTTCACTATTACAATGCAATTTATTAAATTTATGGTAGGGTGAAAAATGTTCAAAAGTATTTCGATATGATTTATGCAAATCATCCCAAAATTATTTTAATTAGTTTTAAAATAAATAAATCTAAAACGTTATCTTATCAGATGAATTTAAAACAAATATAGGTACATACGCAAATAATTTCCTAAACTACTTTTCGTTGTTTTTTTCGAATTATTCATATTATATTTAATAATGAAATATAATGAACACTGAAAATTGGATGATAAACGATTTTTCAGATACGAAAATATATTTTTTGAACGATAACGAAAGATTTGAAAAAAAAATTCACAAAACCTTCATTATCATTTAACTTCAGTATGTTAGAAAAGGAATAAATAATTATTTAAATATCATATACAATTTACAGTTAACATCATGACATTTACGTATGGATGTGCCGAAGGATGGGTGTCACCCTTTATATCAGCAATGTCCTCAGAAACGGAAACACCTTTGGACGTTCCATTGACCATAACTCAAGCCTCTCTTGTAGGATCTATGTTGTGTGTAGGTGGATTAGCTGGAACTCCTGTTTTTGGAATGATAGCAGATAATTTTGGCAGAAAAAAGGCTGCGCTTGTGTCTGCTATACCATGTGTGGTAAGAAAAAATTGAAAAAGTACAAAAATATTAGGTTTGACATTGAATATTTTCAAATTGTAGCTGAGTTGGATCATGAAACTAACATGGCGTACTGCAACTGGTATTATGATAGCCAGGATGGTGGCTGGATTTTCAGGAGCAGGTCCCTTCTTGGTAGGGTCTCTGTACTGCGTTGAAATAGCATCGTTGACTACTAAGGGGGTATTAGGTTCTTTAATGATATTCAGTATCAATGGTGGGATTTTGGCTATGTATATTATGGGAGCATATTTTGGATATACTATATCTGCTTTGATAACGTTATCATTGCCTATACTTTTCTTCGTGATTATGCTGAAGATGCCTGAGACGCCTATTTTTCTCGTCAAGCAAAAAAGGGACAAGGTAATACAATTTTAAATATATTTATGCTTATTCAATAGTATTTTTTATTATATAACGGGTGCGATTTGACCGTGCAATGAAAAAAATTAGCTTGGTTTAGATTGTGCCTTTAAACGAATTACTTGTGCATTAGAGTAATATATGATTTACATTTTTTCTGGTGCTTTAACAAATTTCGTATTGAGTATTAATTTATTTGTAGTGTGTAATAAGAACAAATTTTTGCGCATTGTAAAGTAAGTATCAAAAAATATGAAATGAGCAATAGAAAGAATAATTTGTGTATTTAAATCTGTCGCCAGAATAAAGTCTTCTTCCACAGACAATAAAATACAATACAATTGTCAACACTAACTTTTGTTAAAAAATTAATTTAAATCTCATTTTAACAATTTGGTCCAATTTGATTTTATTAAGAAAGTTGTGAATAATGATCGTGCGGTTGATATTTTTCCCTGTCCGCGTTTACGGCGTTGCCGATCTTTTATTTATATTCATTCTAATGCACGTTTTATTTGTTTTAAGATACATATATTTTTTCTAATGTACACTAATTTTATTAAATATTCAGGTTTAATGCATACTTATTTTATATAATGCACGTTTACATTGTCCACTTTTTATAACTGATCTTTTTAGGAGGCCGCAGAAGCTATTGCATGGTTGAGAAGTGAGCCTTTGGATAGTCCAGTAGTTAAAAGAGTGTTGGGTGAATTGAAACGTGAAAGTGAATTAGCAAATAAAAGCAAAAATGAAGGTATATTCTATTATATAACTAAAAATGTGATTAAATGATAATCAAAATTATTATTCATTTCAGATACATCTTTGAAAGAAATATCTTCCGGAAAAAATATATCACCGTGGAAATTTTTCTGTAAGATTATTTTGCGATATCTCGTTGAAAAAATTAAAACAAAAATTAAATTGATATTAATTTTTAGTCACATCACCTCCGACATTGAAAGCATTCGCTGTATGTTTCATATTATTGACAGTCCAATTTCTCACTGGTATATTCGCCATTATAACATATGCCAATAAAATTTTCAAAATAGCCGGAAGCACATTATCGCCATCAATAAATTCAATAATAGTTGGTTTGTTACAACTCTTAGGTTCCATACTTGCCTCATTTGTGATCGAAAAAACTGGAAGAAAAGTACGATAAATTTCAACCTTAATCATATAGTATTTTTATAATTTTTTTGATGAATTCTTTATGTTCAGTTACTTTTGATATCTTCTTGTGCCATACTTGCGACTGCCAACGCTGTTTTGGGAGCATATTTTTATGCTGCAAATAAAGATTATGATGTATCTAGTTTGGGATGGATTCCAGTGACTGCTTTGTCATTTGTCGTATTTTCTTTTTCTATGGGTATTGGGCCAATACCATATTTATTGCCAGCCGAAATCATAATGGTGCAGGTAATAAAAAATATCAATATCATAATTTTTTTTTTACTAACATACTTTCGATTATATTATATATCCATTTATTTTAATTCTATTAGACTTTATTGTTATTGTTATTTAATTTACAGGGTAGAGGCATAGCTTCAAGTATAATGTTATCGTGGGTATGGACAGGTTCTTTTACTATTGCACATACTTTCCAATTATTTGTGGAAATTTTTGGAAGTCATGTTGTTTTTTGGACATACGCTGCATGTACCAGCATCGGAATATTGGTAACAATGACGCTTCTTCCCGAAACTAAAGGAAAACCATTCGAAAGTAATTTGGCTTTCTACTGCAACAAAAAAGAAAGGGAAGCTTTCGCTGCTTCAAAATGCAGAATGGGCGATCTTTAGTGAATTTAATGTTAGTTGATAGAATAAATTATATCTAATTTATTTTAATAAATTATAAGGCAAAAATAAAAAATTATAAACTATTTACTATTTTGTTTTTAAAAATATATTTTTTTATACCTTATTGCGTAATTTTCATTTCCAAAATAAATATATTATATATAATATCGCTCATTCGATGATTTTATTTTTCAAAATTTTAATTGAAAATAAAAGTTAGTTAATTATTTTAAAAACAATAGATGTCTCTATGTGAGCTTTTTGGTAAAGAAAATTTCTTTAAGAAATTCTGATAAAAGAAAATTTATGATCAAATTCAACAGTTTTTTCATGATTTTTAAAAACATCCTGTTTAAATGAGGAATCGGAACCATTTTTTGGAATCGTCTCGTCAATGAAAGATTAAACTCTTATTTTCGAGTCAAATAGTTAAGTACTCAATTTGAGATGATCGAGTAGTTAAAAACGGAACTAACCCTTGCCATCCTGCAGCTCGAACCACCATCCTTAAGAATGACAATCCATGCAGCGTTATCGCTGCATCACGGGCTCATTATTAATAATATAAATTATATTATTTTTATTAATGTTAATATTATATATTACATTTAATTTATTTAAAAAATACCTTTTTTCCAAAAGTAATTATATTATATCTGTATTTTATTAATATATAATAATTCGAATACACAATTTTCGGAGTTATGAACAAGTGTAATATAAAGCATAAATATTTTCTAATATCATGATACAATTTAAATTAAAACTATTTATATTCAAAGTTAGACAGTTATCAATTATATCTAATTTTTTATTAACATTTTCGGGAGACTGTTTTTAAATTATAAAAGTGTAGTTTTATTAATTGTTTGATGTTTCATATCGCAAGATTGCCATTGTAAAGTCCGTGACACAAATTAAACATTTTTGGTAGTTTTCCTTTTTCATTCTATACCAAACGAAATATTAAAAATTAATACAAAATAAGAAAATTATTTATATTTAGACGAATTTTTTAACTGTCAAGTGGAAATGTTATATTGACTGATTGATCATGATAATTATAAAGTTATGAATACGACAATGTTAAACCTTTTAAATGTAAAATTCTTGAAAAAATATTAAAATTAACATAAAATATACATGTATATTTTATAAATTGGATATTATATATGAGTGATCATAAAAAGATTTTTGATAAAATCTGCTGACGCAAAAGCACCGTTTTGTTCAATAAAGAGAATAAAATCTGTGAACTGTCATATATTATTATATATAAATCTTTATTCAAACACGATGTTTTGTTTGTATATAAAGAAAATTGTTATAGAAGTTATTTACTTTTCCATTACTCTGTTGAAATCATAGTTTTTAATAAAATATTGATATTATATTTTGCAAATGCATTTGGTATACTATATAAATATTTTTTTTTAATTTTCAAATAAATTTGTGTATTTCATTTTGAAAATTGAAGACTTTTACTTTTTTGGACAGTGCAAAGAGATTTTATGGATGAATGTTAGGAAAGTTGATCTATGGTTAATTTAATAGTTTTTTCACTTATTTCATTCGACATTTTCGTGATGCACTCAATCATAATATTACTTTTCAATTATAATTGTGTTTGGTATAAAATATGAATTAAAATAATTTATGAAAAATAAAATTTTTATTCATACAACGAAAATCGATTTTTTCTTTTCCAAAACGAGCATGATTATATTGATTGAAAAATATAATAATAATTCAATTAATGTTAAATTATGGTATTATATATAAAATATTCTATTATAATTTGCAAGTTTTTTTTGTATCATGCACCAATGGATATGTAATAAATGCATATTGAAATGTATTGATTTGGTTACGCATCAATAGCACCATTTAAATTAAGGGTTGTTTTAAAGGTGTAAAATGCCATCTGCTAATTTTTAACTGAAAATATAAGAAAACATGGTTAGTTTTGATAATGAATACAGAACAATGCGACAAAATTTCAACTATCGAGTAAACCCTCGCAAATTCATTATCAGTCAAAGAGTACTTATGCGATTCATTATGTCAGTTTAATTCAAACGTTTATCATACTACTAGCAGACTGAACTTTGAGTTTTTTCAAATTCAAAACACATTCAGAGTAAATTTTAAACCAATGAAAACAATATTCATATTAGAAAAAATTATTTTGTGTTTAAATTTAAACGCCATTTCCATGAGTGTTTTTTAATTTAAAATCAGGAAATTGTTGATAATTATAATTTTGGTGTGTTGGAAATATAATATAATATTTTTGAGTTTTAAATTTTATCAGATCATCCAAAATGACAATAGAATTGAATCTAGATGAAGGGAAGAGTGTTAAAAATCAGTACTTGGCCGCCATTGTGAGTGAGTATCGTGCAAATTTAATTCTTTTTTTAATTAATGAAATTTGATTAATAAACCATTAAATTTTTCATACTAAGGGCATATTGAATCTTTGAAAATTTTTTGCCGACTTCATCCTTTTATTATATTTAGCTTCGATTGTGCTAATTATTTTTTTATTACAATGTTTCAATAAGACGATTTTTCACAGGAATTATTTAAATTATTTCATTTTCCGTCAAACAAAAAAATGTAAAAAATCAGTTTATTTTAAAATTAAAAAAAAACCACTATCTTATCTGATCAAAACAAATACAGTCAGAAATGATTTATTGAGCAATTTTCTTTATTATTGTTTATTTGGATTACATTATAAATTTTCATATTTTACATAAAAAAATATAAATCAATTATTTTCAGTCAACATGATGTCATTTTCGTATGGATGTGCCGTAGGATGGGTATCTCCCTTTATATCAGCAATGTCATCAGAAAAAGACACACCTTTAGATGTCTCATTGACCGTAACTCAAGCCTCTCTTGTTGGATCTATGTTGTGTATAGGTGGTTTAGCTGGAACTCCTGTTTATGGAATGATTGCAGATAATTTTGGTAGAAAGATAGCTGTACTTGTATCTGCTATACCATGTGTGGTAAGAAAATATTGAAAAAGTACCTAAAATCGTCTTTGAAATTAAACAATTTTAATTTTTAGCTAAGTTGGATCATGATACTAACATGGCGAACTGCAACTGGGATCGTGGTAGCTAGAATGGTGGCTGGGTTTTCAGGAGCAGGTCCTTTTCTGATAGGGTCTATATACTGTGTTGAAATAGCATCATTGACTTCTAAGGGGGTATTAGGTTCTTTGATGATATTCAGTATCAACGGTGGTATTTTGACTATGTACATTATGGGAGCATATCTTGGATATAACATATCTGCTTTGATAACGATGGCATTGCCCATACTTTTTTTCGTCATCATGCTGAAAATGCCCGAGACTCCAATTTTTCTCGTCAAGCAAAACAAGGATAAGGTAATACAGTTGAAGCTTTATACAATATTTTTTTTTTATAATTAGTTTTTATAATTTAATATTTAGGAGGCCGCAAAGGCTATTGCATGGTTGAGAAGTGAATCTTTGGACAGTCCTGTAGTTAAAAGAGTATTAGATACGTTGAAGCACGAAAATGAGTTAGCAAATGAAAACAATAATACAGGTATATTCTATTGAACAGTGAAGACAATAAAACGAATGATAGTAAATTGGATATAATAATTATATTACAGATATTTCAATGAAAAAAGTTTCTTCCGATAAAAAAGTATCACCATGGAAATTTTTCTGTATGATTTTTTTTAATATTTTCATCATATTTTTATGAATATACAAATTTCATTTATAAAATTTTAATATTAATTTTCAGTTAGTTCGACTCCGACACTGAAAGCATTTGCAGTATGCTTCTTATTATTGACAATCCAAGTATTCACTGGCATGTTTGCCATAATTACATTCGCTAATGAAATTTTCAGACAAGCTGGAAGCACATTAGCACCATCAATAAACTCAATAATTGTCGGTCTACTACAATTCGTCGGTTCCATAATTGGCTCTTTCATCATTGAAAAAACTGGAAGAAAGGTATTGATGATTTTAAAAATAACCGTATTCCCACTAATTTTTTTAACAAATTCTATACATTCAGGTACTTTTGATATCTTCATGTGCCATAGTTTCAGTTGGCAATATTACTATAGGCATATATTTTTATGCCGCCAACACTGGATATGATGTATCAAGTTTGGGATGGATTCCAGTGACCGCTTTGTCATTCGTCGTATCATCTTTTGCTATGGGTATAGGACCGATACCTTTCATATTGCCATCTGAAATTATCATGGTTCAAGTGAGAAAAAATATATAAATCATCATTATTTTCTTGATAATATACCTTCAATGATTGGATGATGTTATATCCATTTGTAGGGTAGAGGTATGGCTGCAACTATAATGCTGGTGTGGGTATGGATAACTTCGTTCATCATTGCGCAAACTTTCCAACAGATGTTAGATTTGCTTGGAAGTCATGTTGTTTTTTGGATATATGGTGCGGTTGCCGGTACTGGTATATTGGTCACATTGATAATGCTTCCTGAAACTAAAGGGAAGCCTTTTGAAAGAATTTTAGCTTTCTATAGTAACGAAAAGAAAAGGAAAATGTATGTCGCTGCAGAATGAAAAATGTTGAACTATTATAGTTAATTGTTGTTTTCTCAAAGCTCTCTTTAAGCCTTCTTTGTATTTTTTCTTTGTACGGCTAGAGGTTTTGTAGATGCAATTTTCGAACATTTGTACTTATGAAAAGAAATACTTTTGTATTAATTATATTGTAATTTCTATGATATTTATAAAATATTCAAAAACTTGATTTTTTTAATAATAACTTTAAAAATTGTCAAAAAATATTAAACTATTAATGAAAAAAATTTAGATCAACAGTAAGAAATCATCCATTCAGATTTTGATCTTGTAATAAAATTTTTAACTCAACCAACCAAATTTAATAAAATAATTCCTGAAATTAAATCTTAATCGAAAATATATTTAAAATATACATAATAAATATATTTATACTGCCAATGGGTACTTTAACTAAAGCACCCATTTTGCCTAAAGTGTATGTGATTAATCTAACAAAAGTTTTTTATAAATAATCACACAAAACATGAAATTCCAACATTACAAAAATTAATGATGGGTTCGCATATTTGCTAAATCTATCAAATTATAATATAACTATTTTGAGAAATATGTAGATAGTGCTTTTTAATTATTTAAGAATTATATAAAAAAATATTTCATCGATATTATAACATTTTAATTAAAAAAATTTAACTAAAAATAATAGTAATAATAATAGCATCACCTGGCGGGGAGCTACAACAAAGTGGATAACGAAAACGAATTATCCATGAAAAAATACATATACATGCCAATTTTCAAGATGATTGGTTGAACAGTATAGAAGTTGGTATGCTGCAGCGCCACCTGGTGAGGAGCTGCAACAAAGAGGATAGCACAAAAACCTTTTTCCACAAAAAAATACATATACATGTAATTTTCATAGTGATCGGTTGAACGGAATCGTTTCACTCCAATAGAAGTTAAACGATAACATATACAAACATCCATTTTTATATATAAATCACATGCAGCATCAAGAATAACTCAACACAGATAATTAAAAAAACATAGGAAATCCATTCATTTGAAGTAACGTAGACACTACTAATATAGTAAACTTGAAACAGAGACAAAATTTCACAATTCCAAAACAAACAATACGATAAAAACCTCAAAACAGAAGTACCGTCTCGATCCACAATTAAATAATCATCCGACGAAACAATAAAATTATTCCATACTGAAATTCATACACGATTATATAGCGCGGCATGTTTGTAGTTTAATAAACCATTTCATTCATGTTTTATTATAAACGGCAAATAAATATGTCACTTTCAATTTACAATTCGAATTATGGAAGCATCAAGCAAACACAAAACTGTCTTCCCTACGCGTCTATCCAATATCTGAGTTTTTGTTATCTCTGTGACATTTAATTTTAACTTTACGTATTTATTGATAGTGTAAGTTCCATAATTTATGATGTTTTATAACGATTCCCTGAAATTTTTTTTTTCAATAAAATATTTGGATATATTCAATTTTTTTTATAAATACCTATTGCATGTGGCTATTTGCAGTTGCAGTAACTGAGAATTATTGGCTATTTGCAGTTATAGTAACTGCGGATTATTGGTTGTTTGCAGTTACAATATCTTTGAAATCAGATCGACTGCATAAGTAATAATCAAATGACGTGTCTATTTACCGAAATCCAAAAGTCGTGTGTTTAAAAAGTGTAAAATTGTTCGGAATTATCGTGATAGTTATAAAATATACATTGAAATAAACACACAAATTAAATACAATTAAACTTCATGGTATACACCAAATTGTGCTTATGTGTCATGGTAGTAAAAATAGGAAACAATGTGATACTAAAAATATAATGTAATAATAATGTATAAAAATTTAATAACAATAATAAAATAAAAATCAAATGGAAAAATATGAATTAAATGGAAACGTGGTTACATTGTTTTTGTTTTCTGTATTTTTATTTTAATTTACGATTAAAAGATGTTTGTTTCGTTTTTTTTTCGGGACGACCCTTACATTTGATTTTGCTTTTAAATCTTAAATATGTATTCGGTTCATTGTTGGTGATATTTTCTAATGGCAATGGCTTGATATTCTCAAGTTCTTATTTAGTTTGAGTATTTTCTTCCACAGTATTTTAAACACGAAATTTGAATGTCGGGAAACAGACGTTTCATTTGATTATTTCTTATGCAGTCTACCCGATTTCAAAGATATTGTAACTACAAATAGCCAATAATTCGCCGTTACTGTAACTGCAAATAGCTACATCCAAACCTATTTCCACAAATTTCCAAAAAAATTTAAATTTTTTTTGGACATAAAATGAATTTTTTATTTAATAAAGATATGAGCTGGGTATTTTCATTTTTTCATAATGATAAAAGTTTTTTTTTGTAAAATAAATTATCAGTTAAATTTTTTAGAAAATATTATATATGTTAATTAGATATTGTTCTAATATCATGTAATATAATGTGTACTTTTACTATGCCTAATGAACCGGATATATTAATTCTCGTTACATATTAATCAACTTGCTGTTAATGAATATCGTAATATCAAAACAATGCATCAATGGCGTCAATGAAATGAGGGTCATTAAAATAGTACAAAGTATGAAATTTATAATTCTGATATTGAAATTAGAATATTAAATTAAAAAAAAAAAAACTATAAACAGAATAATAACTAAATTTCGATGTATTTATATGAACTCTCAACTATTCCATCGCTCTCGATATCATTATCAACAATAATATATAATTAGATCACGTACACTTAATAAGTAAAATATATTTCTTTTATATTTAAATCGAAATACTTTTATCATTTAAAAATACATAAAAAATGGCAAAATAATATATTTGCACGAGAAGTTTGAAAAAAAAGGAAAACATTGAAAATTTTAATATTTAGTTTTGGATCCATTTGAAAATTTGGCAAAATATTTGAATTGCTTGATTAACCATATATTGGATTTTTTTTTCAAAAGTTTTACTTTTGAAAAATGATTCTTATTCAAATTGACACAATTTAAGACTTTGTATCCGAAAATTTTCACTCGAAAATAAATTATGTATCAAATCGCATTACTATTAAGTGAATCCTCATAAAATTTATTATCAGTTAGCGAGTACGTATACGATCCAACGTTTCAGTTAGATTCAAACACTCATTAGAGCATCGAACTGTCTCATTTAACAACGCAAATTTAACTTTTAAGACTTGAAGTATATTTGGGAAAAAACCACTATATTTAAACAAACCCCTTCAAGCATTTAGACTCCATTTTCGAAGACATATCAATTTTCAAATCAGAAAATTATTCAATTGTAATACATACGATATTTTTATATCGATAGACTTTTTATATTCACAAAAATGAAAGCGGAATCGTGTTTAGAAGATGGGAAAGTTAAGAATCAATACGTGGCTGCCATAGTAGGTGAGTGTGGAAACTCTTTTCGTTTATTCATGAATGAAAATCGATAAATTGCATTGTCAATTTGTGTCTGATATTCATATATAGAAAATATGAATCGTTGAACGTAAAAATTTATTTATACAGATGTATTATTGTACTGATATCTCATAATTTCATGTAAATAACAACCTGCTATGAGAAAACATTAATAGATAAATTATTAATTAAAGATCGTTAAAATTATGAATTTAATCGCTATAATTAATTCTCCTTACAATAACAATATAATCTCAGCATAACTCTAATAACAATCAAATATTGCAGAATTTTATATTTCATTAAACCGTTGTATCGATAATATGGAAAGTACATTTTAATATCTGCTGATTAATAAACACATGTTTTAATGTTTTATTAAATAGATAAAGTGTTTAAGTACCCATAAAATTGAATAAAACCAAAGTCTTTAATTAGTTTTTAATATTTGTGATCATTCGTTCAATAAAAATCATTTCGTGTTCGGTTTTGATAACGGTAAATCAATTCCAATCAATATTTCAGACTCGAAATCTTTTCGATATTAATCTTTCATAAATAATATCAATCCTTAAATAATGTGTCGAATGAAATCTATCAAATGTTTCCATGAAAAGTGGGTACGATAAAGATATTTGCTAACCACTTATTTTCATGGTTTTATAATAACCTAGAACAAAAATGTGTAGTATGAATACCAAAAAAATATTTTTTTTAAGTAATAAATTTATTTTGAGTATATTTAACAAAAAGTATTTATTAGATTTTATCGTTTGAGGAATGATATAATAAAAAAAATTTAGACGATTTTTCATGAAAATTACGGCTTCGAATAAATTATGTAAATTATGAAGTCGTTTGAAAAATGAAAGTTGACATTTTTGGAATCAAATTAAATAGAAAAAGATTTTTATCTTATCTAGCAGACTTAGATTAAATATGAAAATAATTTATTGTGCAAAAATTTATCGAAATAAATCATTTCAAGTTTTCTTTGTTCCGCTCTTATAATATTTGACCATGTTACGTATTTGCGTGACGTATATTTGTAAAATTTTATAACAATCTAAAATACGATAAATTTTGAACTAAAATAAAGTAATAAACTACGTAGAGTATGTTATCATTTTATTGTGATAAAATTGTATATTGAAATTGGCCGAGTAATCGATATATTAATCAAATTAGGTATTCGAAAAAATATTTTCGCATTTTTTTACAAAAAAAAATTCTTGGAAAAATATTCAATTCAATAATCAATTCATACTAATCAAATTCGATTTAGTAGATAATAAAATAAGCATACTACAAAGTCATAGATTTTTTAACCTTATGTTTTGCATTCACGAATAAAATAAGTGCTACATTGAGAAATTTAAGAAGTTTTTTCTCATATGATGGTCGAAATTTATTTCTCAAGGAGTCGAATATTTAGATCATTTTTTACTAACTGATCTCATTGTCAGATTAAAAAAAAATGCATTCAAAACCATCTTGTCATATATGTATCTTAATAGTATATGTTCAAATACGTAGCATCACATCTGTTCAACATATATCGTTTATTTTTGACAATCAGTAAAACAGATGTATTTCACACGACTCGACCGCTGACATTAAATTCTACGATTTACTAATAAATACTTCAATTATGTTGATAACTCATATTAGATAAATATTTTTATATATTCTATCTAATCACATACCTACTTACCTATATACATACCTTCATACCTAATTACAAATGATTTAAAAAAATATATTGCCTAACTAAAGAAAAAGTAACCGATAGTACCAAATAATGGAAAAAAACAGTAAAGCACCATAAATCGAAAAAAGTGACATTAAATTCGCAGTAATGAGACAACTATTTCAATTTTGTTTTATTTACACCAAAAAAGAAAAGATCTAATTGATACAACTCATATTAAAACTTGTTTGGCTTTATTAATACGAGTCTCGATTTTTCTGGGAAATTCTAGTATTATTGGCTAATTGTTATGTTAATTACATTTTTAAATACTAGATTCGTTAAAAACGAAGTTTCATATTTTAGTAATTTAGATGATTATATGATGATTTTGATTAAACTAAGTATCAAAATCTTAAAAATATATTTATATTTTTCAGTCAATATATTATCATTTGCTCATGGATGTACCACAGGATGGATATCACCTTATTTACCACTTATGTCTTCAAAAACAGACACACCCTTAGACATTCCATTGACCACAATTCAGGGCTCATTTGTAGCTTCTGTGGTGTGTATTGGTGGTTTAGCTGGAACTCCTTTCTATGGAACTTTAGCAGATAAATTTGGCAGAAAAGTTTCTGTACTTGTATCGGCTATTCCTTGTGCGGTAAGAAAATTTAAATATTTACTCATCGTTATAAAAGGTCACATTATATTCGAATTTAAATGAAAAATAAATCTATTTTTGAAATTTCAGTTAGCTTGGATCTTAATATTAACATGGCGTACTTCAACTGGAATCATGATAGCTCGGTTAGTTGCTGGATTTGGAGGAGCTGGACCTTTTTTAATAGGACCCATATATTGCGTTGAAATAGCTTCTTTGAGTTCCAAAGGAGCATTGGGTTCTTTAATGGTGTTCACCATAAATGGTGGTATCGTAGCCATGTACTTTATGGGAGCACATCTCAGTTATAATGCGTCCGCCATTGCCGTATTGTTATTGATTGTAATTTTCTTCGTTGTCATGTTGAGGATGCCTGAGACGCCTGTTTTTCTTGTCAAACAAAGAAAAGATGAGGTTAGTTAGTAGTTAATTTGATTGATAAATTTAATTGATATAATTTTCATGTTGATTTTATGTTTTTCAGGAAGCTGCTAAAGCTATCGCTTGGTTGAGGAGTGAACCTTTGGATAGCCATGTTGTCAGAAGAGTGTTGGCTAAGTTAAAGCATGAAAGCGAACTGGCTGGTGGAAGTGTCAATGAAGGTAGTATATTGTCAAATTATTACAAAAATAAGATATACAGTAAAAATAAAATAACATTTTTTTTAAATGATTTTATAGATACTTCTATGACAAAAGTTCCACAACAAGAAAACATATCACCATGGAAATTTTTTTGTGAGTTTATATCGAACTTTACACATTTTCATTAACAATTAAATTATATTAATATCTATTTTCAGTCACTTCACCTCCAACACTAAGAGCGTTCTCTGTATGTTTCTTATTGTTGACAATTCAAGTGAGCACTGGTATGTTCGCCATTGTTACATTCGCCAATGATATTTTTGCACAAGCTGGAAGCACATTGTTGCCATCCACAAACACAATCATTATAGGCTTACTTCAACTAGTAGGTTCCATAATTGGCTCTTTCGTCATCGAAAAAACTGGGAGAAAAGTAAGATCAGTTTTAACCACAATCATAAATTAATCAGTTTATTTATTTTCCGAATTTTAATATTCAGGTGCTTCTAATATCTTCATGCGCTGTAGTTTCGATTGGCAATATTACAATTGGTACATACTTTTATGCCATAAACACAGGATTTGATATGTCAAGTTTTGGATGGATTCCTGTGACGGCTTTGTCATTTGTTGTATGTACTTTTGCTATGGGTATTGGACCAGTACCATATATTTTGCCATCAGAGATCATCATGGTTCAGGTTAAATAATATTATATCATATATCTTTATCATCACTATTTTTTTTAAACAGTAAATTAATTTTCTATTGATAAATAGCTACATAATATATTTTATATTTTATTTTATAATATTTCTTTGTTTCCAATTATTTCAAAGTAAAAATATTAATTAATGATTTTTCTTTTGGTTAACAGGGCAGAGGCGTAGCTTCAAGTATAATATTATCGTGGGTATGGATAGCTTCGTTTATAATTGCACAAACTTTCCAACAGCTCGTAGAAATGTTGGGAAACCATGTCGTTTTTTGGCTGTACGGTGCATTTGCCAGCACTGGTATATTGGTAACACTGACGTTGCTTCCTGAAACTAAGGGAAGGTCTTTCGAAAGTATTTTAGCTTTCTACAGTAGTAAAAAAGATAAAAAGGTCATGGTAACAGGAGAGTGTGAAAATGGTGAACTTTTATAATTCAATTATAAAACTAAATTATATAATAGTTGATAAAATAACCCCTAATTTATTAAAACAACCTTAACCTTATTAAAAATTAAATTCGGAAACTATAAATCATCTCATGTTTTTTCAACAAAAACTTTTCCATAAAAATTGTTTCTGAATCAATTTGATTCATAGTTTATTTAATTATAAAAAACAATCAAGTATGTTTCAAGAAAGATCTGTTTTTTACATCCTCGAATTCAATAATATATTTATTAGTTTCGATGAATTATATTAATAATAATAGTGTTTATGATGTAATTTAATTTTAGGTAATGAAATCGTAATAACTTACTTGAATGTTTTGAAGTATTAATGTGAGTTAAATCGTATATATTTTTTAACTATTTTAAATGAAATACTCAAAAAAATCATTATGCTTATGAATTGAAAAGTATTATTATTATCGATGAATATTAAATATAAATTAAAAATAGTTTGTAAGTAATAGATTTATTTAGTCCAAATTTAAATTTTGAATATAAAGATTTTTATTTATCGAATTGATTAGGTACTTAAATAAAATAATTTCATATATATGTTTTCCACACAATAAATAAGAATGTTATTTAATAGTTATGAAGAATAATTTAAGAGCATGTATTTCATTTCCTACTTTTCAAGCTTTAATTAAAAGAAGTGATTGTTCTTTTCTTTTGATAAAAACTAAAAGCAGCTTTCAGTAAAATGTTATTTATATACTTCAAAAATCATTAAATTAATTCATTTTATATTGATTTTCAATTATAACAGAAAAATTCTATTGATATTTTTTTGTTTGTAAGGAACATTTGCATAGCTAAAATTAATAAATTTTCTGAAAAAAATTTTGACTTTAATTTAGTATAATTATTGCAAAAAATACCCATCAAATCAACGAAATTGGTTTTTAAGCATTATGTAATGTAAAATTAAGAATTAGATGAAAAAATAATGATTGATACTATCTTGAATCAAATTAATAAGCAATATTTCTATACGAAAAGATCGATTAATTTATTTTTATCAAAAACAACGCTAGGATTATCATTGAATTAATTGTCAAATAGATAAAATTGTATTATTTTTCGATAAAAGAATTATATATTTAGAAAAACACTCAAAATCTTAGTTTAATAGCCGTACAATACTGGTTAGACACTACAAGATAATATATAAAATATGGCAATTACAAAGTTTTTCTTATACATTTACTATGCGATTTTACTATGCAATCTCGTCCAAAGCAAATCATTTGAAAGTGAGTATTATATTATATCATTTGATCAAAATAAAAAACATTTATTCTCAAAATTTTCACAGCATTAGCTACATGCAATTCCGAAGAATTCGAATGCTCAAACGGCGCCAAATGCATTCCATCAGTACTGGTATGCGACGGCTATTACCAATGCGCTGACAAATCAGACGAAGTGGACTGTTCATCATCGAAATGCAACTCCAAACAATTCGCTTGCGAGGACAACAAAACTTGCATAGCTTCAATTTGGAAATGCGACGGAGAAAGTGACTGTCCCGATTCTTCGGACGAAAAGAATTGCCCACCTCGTCAATGTGACAAAGACGAATTCCCCTGCGCCGACGGATCTAAATGTATTCCAAACGATTTTGTATGTGACAGAACCCAAGACTGTCCAGATGGATCTGACGAAGCAAACTGTCCTCCTTTAGAATGCAAATCTGACGAATTCGCATGTGCCGATGCAAGTAAATGCATACCTCAAAGTAATGTCTGCGATAGAAATTTCGATTGCAACGATAAATCCGACGAGCTCAATTGCAATTATCCTCCGATCGATTGTGACGACGATGAGTTCGCCTGTAAAGACAATTCTTATTGTATTTCTGAGTCATGGGTTTGCGATGGTGATGATGACTGCGTTGATGGTTCCGACGAAGTCGATTGCAAATGTCCAGATGGGGAATTTCTATGCGATGGGTCCAAATGTATACCCGAGGGGAAATTGTGCGATCGATTCATAGATTGCTCTGATCGGTCTGATGAGGCTTTGTGTCTTTACAATGAGCTCGATTGTAAAAGTGATGAATTCAAATGTCTCGATAATTCGTTTTGCTTGATGTCGTTTTGGGTTTGCAATGGATTCAGGAATTGTTTTGACAAATCGGAGGAGATTGATTGCGGTTTTAATGCCCAATCTAAAATAGGTTAGTTGACTGATTGTAATCAATAAATAATTATCCCCTATATATAATAGCGGATTTCTGTGTGTTCGTTCGTTCGTCTGTCTGTGTATGTCGATGACGCTCGCGACTTTGAAATGATCTACGATCGTTTTTTCGAATTAAAAACCAGAATTAAAAGCCAAGCCGGGATTCGAACCCGGGACCTCTGGTATGACAGTTTCGTTACGATACCACTGAGCTGCGAACCCTTTCTGATAATTCCTTTTTTTAGATATATATATTCAATTAATTAATTAGTTTCAAGATCGATAGATGTCTCTAATTAATAATTAATTTTAAAAAAGAGCTATAATCACCGATGACAGATAAAACAGTGTTTCAACAACAAATGAACTGGTTTTATTTATTAAATATTAAATATATTCAAATCGAGTACGGGCATCGG
>JAOXNN020000028.1:540517-567847 GCA_028571205.2 Hydropsyche betteni | reverse complement strand
GGATCATCTCAAGTCCGGATAATCGAGGTTCTGCTATACAATAAGACGGTTGGCTACAAAATAAAAAGTTTTCACTTCAAAAAAGACGTTTACGCAAACACTCCAAGTCATCACTCCATTCGCCATCTCCACTGCAATACATCGTGTCATTATTTTGTTCCAATGTCAATCCATTATTACACTCGAAGAGTACCATAAAAAACTTGTCCACTTTTTGACCAGGATCCAAAGCGAATCCATTCAAAGTAAAATCGCCAGCTACTGAGATGTTTGGTAGGATACATTTAATTTCATCGCTGAAATTGAAGATAAAAGTATACTTTTCTAGTATTCAAGTCTAATTTCATTCAATTACCTGAAGTTGGAGGGATTCGGTGTCAAAATGGCATTTTTTGGATCTTCCGAAACTGTGAAATTTGATTGCTCTGCGATACCTATTCAGATGAAATAACGAGTCTGTCTCGTAGTCAAATATGTAATAGATTCATCAATTTGTACAAAAATATATTTTGTTAATATAAACATACTATTATTGAGTTGTTTGCAAATCACTTTGTTATTCCAATTTCCATCGTTTTGACAATAAATAGAATCGTCAGGTTCTGCTCTGAAATTTTCATGGCATTTGTACACGAGGACAGAACCAACCGGTGTTGTATTATTTTGAGGTAATTTACCATCGATTTCGTAAGTTCCACCAGAAGGAGGTTCTGGTATTAAACATCCAATTATCGCAACTGTAATTATAAAATCACTTTATTATTAATACATTGAATATAGGTAGTAATTGATATTTTATGCGTATTATTCTAAAAGTTTAATCGATAAATTGAGGAGCTCGGCAGTAAATAATGGTATGCGCTAAAATTGTAGGATTGAGTTTTTTAATTTACTACAAAAATAAGTACGTTTACTATAGAAATTAATAAATAATTCCACATTCTCTCAAATAATAACAGTACTACGTTGAGTTATTCCTAGTGTTATTTGCATTTAAATGCATGTAAACTGTTTTTTGAAAACTGTTTTTCTTAATATCTCCAAAAGTGACAAATGCCGCTTACCATTATTTACTCCCGAGCCCCTCAATTGTGGATTTTAAACATTTATGTACTAGTAAAAGTTTCAAATGAATTCCGGGAATGCTTTTATTCAAAGTTTTCTAGTTTTTATTCAGATCATATCACAAATTTAAAATCAATTTATTTTAAAATTTACCATTAGCATCGCAACAAACTTTGAACTTCGAAACTCCATTTGTTATATCATTTCCACAAAAAGAATCGCTCATGAACTTGGTATCGTTACGTCTTCTTGAAGGGTTGTTGATGATAGCCATTATTGGTGGACAAAAATCAAAAATCACGCAATATCCATTGCGTTTCAATGGATTTATACATGGTTGTTCTAAATGAATAAAACTATCAAACACATATAGTATTTATGTTTAAAATATGTTATGGATCAACTCACGTCCGTTTGATGTATGAAAACAGATGAAAAAAATGGCCAACAAACATGCGAGAAGATCCATAGCTGAAAATTGACTAGCTCAATCGATTGATAAAAATAAATATAATATAATATTTATTTTTCGATTTTTGGGGGCGATGCCAACACTGACCCATAAAAAATTAAAGTTGGCGACTCATACAAATTGAAACCTTGAGTTTTGTGTTTAGAAGATACAATCAATAACGAAATTTTATAAAATAATTAAAAATGTATCGGAAAACTATATAAAAAATAATGATTATTCATCAAGATAAGATAATACAAAATGAACAAATTAATTGATCGATGCATTTTAACTGTACGGGAAAATCGCTTCCGCATTTTTTTACAATTCAAAATATAATAATATATTATCAATTAATCATTGCAAAATGATTCAATGGACAAAATACGAATTTGAATGTATAATTTGAAGGAAGAATTATTATAATATTATTATTGCTAAAATTACACTCAAACACAATGAGTATACAATTACACTTGAACAATTGTTCGAGAACTTTTGACGAATAGTCGAGGGTTTTAATACACGTGTATTTTTTTGTATTAAAGTGCGAAACGAACAAAAACAATGTTCGCTATTCAAATTCGTAAACAGAATCATCCAACACGTGTATTGGGAAAAAAATCGTTTCCGTGTGAAGATTGTACTTTTCAGCGGTTCTGAATCTTTTTTTTATAATGAAAAAGGTTTGTATTTATTATTTTATTTCGAAGATTCGTAAGTGTTGAAGGCTTTCAAAATATTATACGATACAACACATCGAAATTTAATTTTTCTCTAACTTGAGGCTATTAAAATGAATTATTAAATCAATTAGGCATTTGGAGCCCAATAAATCAATTCGAAATGGAGTTATTTATAGGTATTTTGAAAATTCCTTTCTATATATTTTATGTTTTAGTTCGAAACGAAATAAATGAGCAGCCATGAATTATTTATTATGTTGATTTGCTTGTATTTTGATTTTGAAATTTTGCAATATTGATGTTTACCAATATCAGTCATGAATCCTTAAACTTTGATTTTTGTTTATCTATGGGAATCGAATAATCATTGAACTACTATTCCTATTTGAAAACTTTACCGTTTGAAACATAAAAAAATTTTCTTATGTAATAAAGTGAAAAAATAAACAAAAATGAAAGAATCGAAATATTTTTACGCATTAAAATAATTTCATATTAAACATCATAGGTGCATAGGTACATAATATTTTGCCAGAATCGCATTATTATAATTTTTCTTGTTACCCAATTTTTCATGTTAAATGATTTCTAATATTTTAGGTTATCCTCAAAATAGTAATTCTAATAGTTGATCTAAATAATCTCTAAAATTTCGAGCCTTGTAATAAGCAGAACTTAAAACAATACTTTATATAAAATTAAATTAAAAATAGGTAAATACTAAATAATAACTCTCAATAGGAATTGTGCAATACGTTTTTTTATACAGTCTTATAACAAATTACCTTATGCGATATGCATTAGAAACCAACACATATCGCTCAATTTTGATATTATAGAATTGATCCATTTGACACATCTCAACAACTGATTCAAATTAATATGAACTATTTTTTGCAAAAAATTAAGTACCTTGTAAAACAATCGTTACATCGATACCGTAATGTAACAAAAAAAAGAACAAACATCAATATAACAATGACAGCACGGAAATACCCCGACTCCGCAATCGTGAGACTTGACCATCCTCGATTTTTTTCCATCGAAAGCGAAAAGATCCCACGAAAATCGCGGACAATCTCATCACTTTCAGGACCAGTGATAAACCGCAACGCCACGATTCTCACTAATTGTACAAGACATTTGAAAAATTAAATATACTAATCACGATTCGCCGGAAAGTTGCAGAACCGCTGGCCGATCGCCACACTAATTACCGTTTCGAATGCTGAATCTCTAAGAAACGAGGTTGAATTTTAACACTTTCGCTTTTCAAGATCGGCAATTGATTATTTCTTGTGATTTAACGAAGAAGCGATTACGCAATTCGTGTGCAGTCTTGATTTTGAATTGATTAGTGGAAGTGTGTCAAATGTCAAAAGTTGCACGGTTTTTATTCGCCGTTGGTCAAAAAGGGTAAATACTAAATATCATGGTACAGTAAACCCTATAACATCAAGGTAGATTTCATATTATAGGGGGTTAAGGTTTTTCAAATTTTTTTTTTTTTGAAAATTTTTACGTGTTAACTGCTTGTTTCAAATGTATTTGAAAAAACTGAATTTGAATGCATTTGAACGATAAGTAGGGGAGACATTATACGGGGGTTTAATGTAATATCAAAAGATATAGAAAAAATAACATATATGAAAAGCATAAATAAAATGACAAAAATTTTGAATTTAATAAAGAAAATTGAAACGATTTTATCGTTAGTAATGGCTACATAATAATGATGATAAACATTTTTAAAAATTTGAAGAATAAAATTTATTTAAAAATTATAGGGGGGGAGGTTACTGTATATGGTTCAAAATCTGGTCACCTTATCATAGTAAGGTGACCAGATTTTGAAAATGGCAAGGAGGAAATTATAAAAAAAGATCAGATAAAACTAATAAGTCTAAAAATGGTTCGAAAATCAAGTGCTCATTTCAAAAAATTATTTATAGACAATTTTAATGTAAAAAAGCGCTCATAAATGTATTTATATGATAAGGAGCTTTAGTTACAAATTTATATTCCAAATTTGATACGCAACATATCGCATAACGAATTTTCAAAATTTTCTACTAGACGTTTAATAGTTTTCCGTTAAAGGACAGTGATAAAAATGGTTTGCAGTATTCTTTAAAAAACAATATCTGATACTTCTGAAAGAGTTCTACCACTTCTACCACAGTAAAATAATCTTTTAATAACAATCACAAACTAACTACGCCTTTTGTCGTATTGTAGTTAACTGACAAATGGTGCAGTTAGTATGTGATTGTTATAGAAAGATTATTTGATTTACCGATTTGAAAACGTTTCAACTTTAAAATCAAACATCCGTCAACAAATGTTTATATAATAATAACAAAAACTAACATTCAAATCATCGAATAAGATTACTTACATCGACAACACATGCTCGATTAATAAAAGGCTTACCGTAAAATTATCAACGCCGGTTTCAAAAGCAATTTTCCTCAAAAACAAACACAATCAAAACGAGACACATTCTTAGAAAAGTTTTTAGCACTTCCTCGTCATTGAATCTCACAACCAAGAACGTCTCAAACCCCCCGTCAAATAGCAAATTGTTAGTATTCTGATTCTGTTCGTCCATTCAATTGCATTTCGTCTATCGACACGAGCACAACGTTCTGCGATAAAATATCGGTTTTCTATTGGTCAAAATATAAAATTTTCATTCGTAATAAATTTGCGAAATATTCGTTTCGTTTGAATACCGAAATTCATTTTGGAAAATGGATTCTGATGTTTATTATTTTGATGAAAATAAGGGTGTTCGAAGACAATATTTTGCTGCTATATCTGGTGAGTTTTTATTTTTATTTTTCAACAATCGATTCCGAATGTCATGATTGATTATATTTTATTCTATTTGTGAATTCAGTTATTATATTTTCAAGTATAATTAAATGGAAGGCCTTCGTTTAGTAGTGGACGTAAGCAGACTACTTATGATGATAATGATGATGATAATATAATAATAATATGTATTTTTAAGTTTTATTCCGAATTTTCCGTGTAGAAGAATTTTAATATCGGTTGATTTTTTGATCAAGAAACTATTTAATAAATAAATATGATTATATTAGCTAAATTTTGTATAATAATCAATGTAAATTATTAATCGTATATTTTTTTCCAAAAATATAAAATGTGAAAACAAGTTAAGTAACTATAATATAAACTATTCAGATATGTATATTTTATGTAAATTATGTACTACGTATATTTTTCACAAACCAGAAAATCAATGTTTTATTGTCAATCAATTCAAACAGCATCATATAATGTATTATTTATTAAGAAAATTGCATTCATCAATTGACTGCACCGTTTGTCGCTCAACCTGGACGATTCGTATATTTTAATAAAATTCCAATATGCACAACTGAAACAGAAAAATTCTAGCATATTCAACATTAATTTTGTAATGATAAATTTTATCAAAATTTTCGTTACGAGACTATCAACTTAACCCAAAAATAAATAAAATTTCAGCAAACATGATAGCGTTTTTGTATGGCTGTGACCTTGGATGGGTCTCTCCATTTTTACCATTGCTCATGGGCAAAGAAACCCCATTAGATCAACCCCTGAATCCTGTTCAAGTTGCTGCTTTGGGTTCTTTCATTTGTATCGGAGGACTGATAGGGACTCCAATATTAGGATTCGTGTCGGATAGATTTGGAAGAAGGATTGCCCTGCTTTTTTCCATTTTGCCGATATTGGTGAGTCGTTAATGTAGAATTTTATTTTTATTTTTTTTCAAAATGTTTATCATCATTATTGTGTAGCCATTCATCATCAATGATTAAAATGTTTCAATTTTTTTATTAAATTTAAAATTTTTGTTATTTTATTTATACATCTCATATTTAAGTTATTTTTTTCTATATCTTTTGATATTACAGTAAACCCCCGTATAACACCCCTTCTATATATCGTTCAATTGCATTCAAATAAAATAAAAAAAATTAAAATTGAAAAACTTTAACCCCCGATAACATGGAATGCATCTTGACGTTATAGGGAGGGGGGTTTACTGTACTTCTTGCATAATATTTTACGAGAACTAAAAAACGTTATTAAAAAGAATGTGCAATGTTGATGATTATACAATTTGCTAAAAAAGTTCACTAATGATATAAAAGTTGTTTATTATACAAATTACATTTAAGATAATGAATTTGTTACTACGGATGTGGTGTGACGTACATGTTTCGCAATTTTTTTTGTTTCATTTGTTATCAAAAAAACATTAACACCATAAAAACTGTAAACAATAATAGCAACAAAATATTGCCACCTACTTTGAATTTTATTACATTAGAAAAAATACACGTAATTCGATACAAAGACATATATAATATAAACCAATTCAAAAATATTTTTGATGGGAATATTATTTGATTAAAACAAGAACTAATTATACAAATACCTATTACATTATAACATATTGCAATTTTAATAATTATTTTGTTGATTGCCGAACAGATGAGTTGGATATTGAAGATGGCTTGTCTCACTTCCAATGGTCTTCTGGTATCCAGAGCATTATCAGGCTTTTCAGGAGCTGCAGTATATCTTGTGGTTCCAGCTTACTGTGTAGAAATTGCTTCACCTTCCACTAGAGGTATCCTTGGATCCTTTTTGGCATTTGGGATCAACATAGGGATTGTCACCATGTACGTGATAGGAGCATATGTATCCTACAAAAACACTATAATTATATTGTACGTGTTTATCTTTTCGACATTGGCTTTCATCTTCATGTCTCCTGAAAGTCCTGTCTTTTGTGTAAAACGGGCCAAATATAGGGTAAGAATTTTTCACTTGTATCATCATATTAAGTTTATATAAATGTTCAACGCATACGCTGTTATTCTGAATATTATTTAGATATTAATAATCAATGGAAGATACCACTAAAATTGTTTTCTCACTCATTTTTTTTCAGGATGCTGCTAAATCAGTTGCTTGGTTAAGAACGGAATTGGCTGATGATATGTCTGTTAATCAGGTGCTGGATAGGTTGAAACTTGAAAATGATCTCGCTAATAAATCTAGTGTGTATTTCATTGATAATTTTTAACAAAAATGTGATTTTTTTACTAATTGAAATTATTTTATAGATTCGGCTGATCAATGCAAATCAAAAGTATCAGCATTTAAGCTTTTATGTGAGTACAAGTATATATATACTATAAAATATTCACTTCAAATTTTTATATCATCATCATTAGGAGCCAATTACTTATCCACTGCAAGACAAGGCCTTGTCAAACAATACGGCAGTCTAGGCTATATATTATATTAGTGCGCTAAAATTTTTATATATTATATGATAATTAAGACTAGATTAATAGTTTTTAAGCTTATATTTTGTATTAAAAAATTTTTAAAGTAAAAATAAAATAAAGTTTTATTATTTCAGATTCAGGACCAACGAGCAGAGCTTTTGCCGTATGTTTTGCTTTATTAACAGTCCAATGTTTCACTGGAATGTTTGCTGTCATCACATATGCCAATAATATATTCGAATTGTCCAATAGTAAATTATCACCAGAATCCAGCAGTATCATCATTGGAGTACTACAGTTAATAGGATCCATAGTCGCTTCAACTTTAATCGATAAGTCAGGAAGGAAGGTAAAAAACAAAAAAAAAACTAAAAGAAAGGCGCAAAAAAATTAATAAAATTAATTGTAATTTTCAGGTACTGCTAATCATATCATGTGCAATAATCTCATTGGGCATGACAGTGATCGGAATATATTTCTATTTGATCCATTTGAAATATGAACTTCCCGGATTGGGATGGATACCGGCAGCAGCTCTTTCTTTGGCTGTAGCATCTTTTTCACTAGGAATAGCTCCTATTCCATTCATCTTACCATCTGAATTGATGGCCGTCAAGGTATTATAGAAAATCAGTGACATCCCGAGACAATGTGCCGTCGTTAGGCAAAGTTCAAAATTTCATCTCCTCTGGAAATACAGATCGAAGTCTAAACGATTTTAATTCTAATATTATAGAGAGATATTTACATGTCACAAATTTTCCGCGTAGGGCCAACGATCTTACCTCGTCAATCAAACTGATGGTCAGAGTGGTCAACGAGGGCACAGTCTGCATTACCTCGTCTTTCCCGCTGGTTACCATTTCGATTTGCTTAGTGGGTAGTAACCACAAAGTCTAGCACATATACACATGTATCGTTGGTCTAATTGACATGCGTGGATTGACTCTTATGCTACATTCGCCTAATCGTTACGAAGTTAGTTCTTGGATAAGGCATATAGCCTAGACCCCCAACATTTGATAGGGAGACATCCTGCAGTAGATAACTAACGGGTCGATATTAATGACGATGAACTCCGGAATACTTTTGTTAATTTTTATGCCAAATATGTTTTTACAAAGAAAAATATTTATTATAAAATTTATTTTGCCGCCATTAGGCCGTTGCCTTATTTGCCTATGCCGTCGGGACGTCACTGTAAAATATTCTCATAAATGAAAAGGTATTAATCATTTTAATTATTAAATTTATATTTCAGGCTAGAGGTCTTACAACCACCCTTCTTATAATGTGGTTTTGGATCATGTCGTTCGTAGTCATAGTAATCTTCAACACATTGGACAAGGCTGTCGGTATTTATGTGGCTTTTTGGATATTCGCCATTTTCTCTGGTTTTGGAATCGTAATTACTTTGCTGTTCCTCCCGGAAACTAAAGGAGCCGCCTTCGAGACTATTTTGAATTTCTATTCCAAAAAGAAGAAAGTGGGAAACGTTATATAAATAAATAGATATGTCAGATCTATCTGCTGTCTCAAAATTGAATATTTATATAAATTCGGGTTATGTGTCCTTAATTTTTGATCATCAAATGTCCCGTAATAATAATATGCGGATGAAAAATTGAAATACCTACATTATTTTCGCCTGAAATGAAAATTGATGAATTATTTTTATAAGAAGCGTTATGTAAGATGTCGAAAAAGATTGAAGATCAAATTGACGGGTTGAATATTCTCTTTATTTAAGAAAAAAATGTTTAAAATAATTATGTTAACGATTTTACCATTTTTTACCTTATATGGAATTTTTCATTAAATGTATAAAAGATATTTGAAAAATCCTGAAAATTAATACTTCACTTTCTTACGTCTAATGGAAAAGATTTTTATTATGATGATTATAATTATTGTTCTTATACGTAATATTTTTATGAGTCTTACGTCGATTTCTCGTAATATTTTCGAAAAGAGTAATACCATTAATAATTTCATCAAAATACATTAAACTTCCAATAATAAATACGTTCAGACTTTTGACTGACAATAAGGCACGATGAGGCATTAAATAAATAATTTTAGTGTGTCTGAAGTTAAGTTAGGTTAGAAAATCGCGAAATTATTTCCGAACGTTTGATCACTTTTGCAACTGCTTGTACAACGTTAGATTAGGTTAGGTTACAAATTCGTGAAATTATTTTCGAACGTTGGATCACTTTCGCAAAGTGCGTATACAACATTAGATTAGGTTAGGTTACAAATTCGTGAAATTATTTTCGAACGTTGGATCACTTTCGCAAAGTGCGTATACAATATTAGGTTAGGTTAGGTTAGGTCACAAATTCGCGAAACTATTTTTGAACGTTGGACTTTTTGCCATTTTGTTTATTATGGATATTTGATATTTGGTCAAGTTTCGGAATTTTAATTACTCCGCTGTTCCTTCCGGAAACCAAACCAGCATAATTTGAGACAATTTTGAATTTTTATTCTAAAAAGATGAATTTGGGAAACGCCAAATACATCAGATCCATCTGCTGTACTAAAATTGAATATTTATATTTATGTTCCATAGAATAATTTGCGGATGAAAAATTGGCACGCATTATCTTCACCTGAAATGAAAATCGGTGAATTATTTTTATAACAAAAGTGTCATGATGTTGTCTAAAAAGATTAAAGATCAAATTGAGGGATAGAATATTTTCTTTATTTAAGAAAAATAAATTTGTGTAAATAAAACAATATTTAATACGATAATTGTGCGTTATATTGAAATCCAAAAATATAACTATGACTTTACTTTAAAATAAATTGTATCTGAAAAAATAAATTAATATATTTATTTATTTTGAATGTTTGAATATCAAAAGTAGGATGAAAAATTATAAGATAATGATTTCATGATGATAAATGCAAAGATAATTGTGATAGATCACGAAGAAATATTTAATCATATATTTATTCATTTAAATTATACAATATGTACAAAAAATACTGCTAAAATAAAATATACATTACGGTTACTATTTCAATAACATAATATAATATATAAAAAAACGAAGATAATAAATAATATTTTGGTTATTTTGTTCTATTAAAATATATAATATTTGGATTAAAATTAAATTAATCATTAGGCAGTATAAGAAATAATTTAAATGTTTAATCTCATATTCAGTAAAACCTGTTATTTACACACAATAAAGTATTGTGCGAGTCACTGCTCTGTCAATTACATAGTTTAAAATTTCAATACAAAAATTAGAACAAATAAATTTTAAGCTCACGATTGAAATCATCCGATCACTGATGAGTTAATTCAATTATTTGTTTCTTTTAATTTCCATATCTAACACCAACTAATTGACTCAACATAACATTTAAATATTATAATCTTAACAAATAGTACAAAATTTTTTCTTTACAAAATTATATAATTATCCAAGCAAATGGAGAGACCGAAAATAACTAAAATAATAGACACGAGAAGTGACTCTTAATTTATAATAATAAAATAATGCACTTAAATTGGAAATCTCAACAAACTCAACAATCAAACCAAACGAGGTCCGTCCGACAAAGGAAAAGAGAAACAATCTTTGATTTATTCAACAATCGTTCACCAAGTATCTTGGAGTTCAAAAGAAACAACAAAATTAACAAACATTTTAGTCATTGTGACCGAACGCAAACAAAACACACATTAACAATTAAAAATCGATCGTAGATACAATTTCACGAAGAACATTCTGCAAATATTAAAAAAGATCGGGAGAAACGAAAGTCTAAACATTCCAAATGTATTTTTGCAGGCGAGCGCTCGTGCACTAAGGTTTCGTATATAAGTTTAATTGACAATGAAACTCGTAGAACAATGCCATTAATTATAATTGAGATGAAAATGGTCTTATTGAAACACAATTTACTTACAGATATCATATCGTATATACAATGAGTGAAAATCATAATAATTTCATATAAATATATAGGAAAAGATCAATTCAAATATATGTACTCGCATCTCAGACTTGTTAATCATATTCATGTTAAAATTGAATGTTTTGAATAAATTGTAAAATTTTAAACATGAACTGAAGTATTTTTTCATAGTATTGCATTTAAATTGAATCGTTTTTATATTATTTGACTAGTTTTATTGGTGATATTGTCAGTGAATATGTTCAATATTTAGTCGTTCTGAGATCATTTTGGTGATTAAAAACCTTCATTCGAAGTTCTTAACTTTTAAATATAACCCGAGAGCAGCAAGGGATAGAATTAGCTTTATATTTCCTCGGTCTTTTCCCAGACCGTCGACGTTGGTTAAAAAGGCTCAATTATATAGTAGACGTTTTACAGGTTGATATAATGATAAAATATTGCAATACGATTTCATAAATATAAAAAAATCTATTAAGTTCTAAATAAAGTGTAATTTTTTCACAAATATAAAGAAAATAAACATCAAATCATACTATTGATTGCAGTAAAGATAAGTCCGAGATTTGAGTAAGACAATTTCAACGAAATAAATAGTATTTGAATTATATCAAAATTTATCGATCGAATAAGATAACTCATTGTATGCGAAACATGAATATGTGTATGCTACATTAATAACACCTACTTACATATTTAGAAGATGTAAAGAAATGTGACAACAGTATAACAGGTTAATTCAATATCGACTGTTATATATTTATTAAATTTTAATAAGTATCGATCTAATTGATTTCAACGGGATACAGCTAAGTGGTTCTTGAAGATTTTCAAAATGTACTGTTTTAGTAAGAATGGTCGATGAGTTTTTTTTTTTAAGCGCATGTTGAACAGACGAATATGATTGATTACAATTAATATAATATTAATTCCATTTATGTGTATAATATATCTCTTTCAATAGTTTCTATTATCCCAAAAATAATTCTATATATTCTCATTTTAATAATGTTTAATTATTATACGTCTAATTAAGGTACGTTTCAGATATACGATGAGCTTCAACGCTAGTAAATATTTCCATGAGACATTTATAAAATTATGCATGCGAACATTCGCTATGTGTAAAGATGATTTGTGTCGACATTTCACGTTTCTTTTATTGTGTATTGCTACTATTAAAACACAAATCAGGTACGATATACAGCAATATATGATTTGGTGTTATATCAATGAGTACATATCAGGCGTCGTCGACTAGTAATTAGAAATGAATTACTATCCGATGAACAACTTTAATCCACTGAAACACGTCTACGGCAGTCTTGCTCATGAATTAAATATTAAAAAAAAAATTTATATATCATTACGTTATTATATTTGGAGTGTAAGGAGTATGTAAACTAATCGAAAAATATTTTGATATTGCAAATCATATTACAGTAGACCTTCCGATGTCCATTATTGCTAAAAATCTATTAAATGAATAATGAATATATAAATATCAATGAATATTGTTAAAATATATGTTTTAGCATCATTAAAACTCACTATTATTGCAAATTCTTCACGAAACTAAAATCTGCTATATCAAAGTCCGTCAAACCGAAGGTCTAATACAAAATGCAAGACTGAAAATCAATTCCGTAAATCATCGTACTTCCGCAGTTGAAAAACATTCAGAATTTTAGTGTCGATAATATTTAGTGTCAATAATAAAATAGTATTAATCGATAAATAGCAAAGTGAAAAGGAATGATGTCAGTAGAAGACCGAAGTATCGCAAAAGTTAATATTAAATCGATTTCAATGGTGTTTTCTCAGTGTTAACAAATTTAAAATTTATTGATAAGTGCGTGTGCGTAATCGCGCACGTACATTTATATATTTGAGTGTGACTTTATAACTTATACGAAAATAGATATTGAAATTACTGTAACAATATATAAATTGGAATCTTCAATAAGGACATTTTATTTGTTCGCACGTTACAAATACGTAAACGTGCACCCGTTCATATTTGCATAGTATTATAATTAGATACATGTTCATTTTATTCGACGTTTAATTACTAATGTTAAATTTATCTCTTTAAAGAAACCTTCACTATAATTTTAAGACTTGTTTTCGAAAAACATCCGCACGACACATTCAATAACTAAACCTAAATAATTAGTATGTTCGTTTCATATATTCTAATATAGTTATCAAGTCTAGATATCTGTGAGTTTTTTTTTTATGTATCTACATTGACATAATAATTTCATTTTTTTTTATGATAAAAATGGCATTTTTGTATCGATGATATTCATAAATTTATTTCTATTAAATGAAATCTAATTTTACACAAACCATGGTTAATACGAAATACCTAGAAACTCTCAATTGATATCTACGATATCTATTACCAAGCGTAATTTAATTTTAGGATAAACAATTGGAGCACGGGGAATCTAGCGGAATTAAAATATCAGCTCCTATGTTTTAATACGAAGCCTCGTGACCGGCCAGAATATAGAGATCGTTGCCGTCTTCTCCGGTGAGCGTCCCCGTTCTTAGAATATGCGATTCTAATGCAACTATCCTGAAAAAATAGTAAAATAACGATATTAGTTTTCGAATGTTTAAGGTTATGATCCAATTTTAAAAATAACCCACTTGTCATGTCCTAAAAGTCGATAATTTTTGGAAGGATCACAAATCTCTTGTGTTATTGAGCCGTCGCGTAAAGACCTTCCTTGAACTCCATGCAAATGGAACGCTAGCACACTATCGGGTAAAACGACTAGAAAAAAAACCAGATTCGTTAAATAAAATCAGAAAAATTATCGTGAAATTGTAAATTACATACCGATATTTTCAATATTGAAAGGAAATTCAAGTTTTGTGATCAACTGTTTCTGTTTCTTGGTTTTTCCGCTGCCGATAATCAAATCGGCCGTTGGTTGTAGTCGACTTGCATCACCGCACGGCGGTAAAGGATTTATGATTTCGACAAGATTATCATAACAGATGAGCACCTAAACATCGTCACGAATATTAAAATATGTTTTCATGATCACAAAATAACAAATTGATACAAAATACTTACAGAATCCTTTTCGAGTTGTTTTATACCGATTATTCCATGAAGTTTGTCTGTACGAGGTATTATGGTTGACGTGCCACTCATGTTAGGGTCCAATTCATCGGAATGGAACCAACTGGCACCTATTAAAAGGTTCATTAGTTTAAAATATGAAGAATCGTCTAATATTGTATGATAAATTAAAAATTATTACCTGAATTCATATTGAGTAAATCTAATTTGAGAGGTTTGCGATTAGCTCCTATGCAAACTAACGGATATTCCTGCTCTGGAATGATTATCATTTCAAACACTTTCAAAGGTGACGGTAAAACACATTCCAAATGCTACAAAAAAAGAAGGACATGTTTTTAAAAAATTGCATAGTTTAGAATGCGTTTCGGAAGTTAAAAATACGTACTTTCAATAACATGAACTTGTGAAGAGGATCATACCATTGCATCAAAAACAGACCTTGAGCAGTCGCCCCACAAAGATATTTATATCCGTTGTAAGGATTTCTTCCCACAGCGCATTTTATACAGCCTTAAATATTTGTCGATTGTAAAAATGTGAATTCTTATTGATACAATTTTAATAAATCAAATATCACCTTTAGTATCAGGTACTCTTGTTGTGAGTGCAAACTTTCTCGGTACAAGTTTTTCAGGCATTCTTTGAACCCGCAAAGAAAACCTATTAGCCTGTCGACCTTGCAACGCTAATAAATCATGTCTATACAGCTGCTGACTTTTACCTAAAATCGGAAAGATCAAATGTAAAACAATCGTAAGCAATATTTAATAAAGCAAAGGTGCATTGAAAAGATATAGGTTGTGCCTTACACGAATTACTTGAGCATTAAAATAATATACAATGTGCATTATTTCTGGTGTATTGAAGAATCTCGTATTGAGTATCATTTTATTTATAGTGTGTAATGGTAAAAAAATTTTGTGCATTATAAAATATGAAATGAACAATAGAAAAAATAAATTGTGCATTAAAGTGATCGAGTTTGCGGCGTTGCTGATCCTTTATTTATACTCATTCTAATGCACGTTTTTAGATATAGATAATTTTTCAATGATCAAAATATTTTTTCGAATGCACACACTAATTTTTTAATGCCCATTTATTTTATATATTTAAATTATATTATAAAAATTGATCATTTACCTGACAATGACATCAGTACATCTTTGATTACGTGCATCCAAACGGTTCTTCTAGGACACAATTGTTCCATAGCAGTTTCATGAAGTTCGTTCAAATTGAGCGTATATATTCCTTCTTCAGCACCGATTAATATATGTTGATCTCTTGTATCCGGATGGATCCAGGAAGCTGTGCAATTGATTCTTAACGGACAACCGTTGAAAACCTACGAGACGAAAAATATTAAGAAACGTTTTGATATGTGATACAAAACAAATATTATACAGTACTTTTGAAAAGCAAGCTCCCATGTGAACTTTGGGTGTCGGTGGTAACCCATTTGTGTTTGGACGTGGAGGTGTTAAAGCCCGAACACGATGATTCCGATGAGATCTACGAGGAGGTACGGGAGGTGTTCCGCTGCCTCCGATCACATCCGGTGTGCCTGTGACATCTAATAAAATACATTTTTTATATATTACGTATTCAAAATAAGACGTATTTCAAATATGATTAAACTTACTGGAATTGTCGACTTTAGCTTTATCCCTTTGACTGTCCGAAAGGCTACGTTGTCTTTGACTGCTGCCGTCTAATCTTTCTCTTTCGCGACCGTGCAATTCTACAGGATTCGAATTTCTGCTAATTCTCGTATTACCGTCTGTTGCGGATAAATTGAATATTTCGTCTACCGAAGACGACGTTTTTCTTCGCGTCTCTGTGTTAGATTCGTTCAATTCACATGCACAAAACTGACTGAGATCGATACCTCCACTGTCATTATCCATATGATTATTTGCATGGTTCGCAATCGAGTCAAACGATTGATTACTTCTATTATGATCGAATACAGAATCCGAACTATGCCTACCATGAGTTTTAACATTATGTTTATTATTACTATCGTTCGTGCCCGGCAATCCGGCTAGGGAGAATGCACTTTTCATTTTCGTATCGATATCGATGTCCATATTCAACGACAAATCTATTCGTTTACATAAATCGTCTTCGAAATAGCTATTGTTGTTTGGATGACCGGAATTTTTGGAGCCTTGATCAGCCAAATGTAATCTATTTGCGATTTGCAATGCTCTGAAATTAGAAACAGATATCTTTTGCTTTTTACAGCAGTCGCAAAAAACTACACCCGAAGAAGGAGATTCTTTGATTGTTTCGTTTGCGTTTATGTTCCTGTGTTGCAAATTATTTGAATTTCCTTTGCTGCATCCGTTACACGAACACTTCTTATTCGAAGCCGAAACGGACTGCTGCAAGTCACTGAGTACACCGGAATGACTAATCCTCGATATATTCGACGTACTTTGACTAGGGCACAATCCGCACGGACAAGTGCTTTCGGAATTCTTTGATGTTTGAGAAACTACCGGAGAGTTCACTAACGCATCGCTGCCAGGTTGATCAGCATATATTATATCGTTGCCGTAGCCGGACATCCTCGAGCAGAGATGATCTCCGCTCGACAGGGAAATCTTGGAGGTGTCCCTAGATATGGAAGAGTCAGTTTTTCCCGAACATCCGTTGGTGTGTCTGGATTTGCTGCTGCTCTCGCCGGAAAGGCTCGACAAGTCCTTGCTGGTGCTTTGAGAATGAAGATAATCGTGTTTAAGTCTGATGCATTGTGAAAGGTGTCTGTCGTACAAATTGTTAAGGTGCTGATCACTTTTCTGACCGTTTGACGTTCCATCGTTATTCGTTAGAGGAAGCGTTGCCCTGATGAAAACATTAAAATAGAATCGATGTTGAAAATTGCATTTAACGAATTGAAACTGTTTGGATTAAATGTGCGATATTTAAATAGATGAAATACAAGAACGAAAATAGCGAAAATCATATGTTCAGTTTTTTTATAGTAAAGATAATGATTTTTAGCATAATTACTAAAACATAAATATATATTCATCTACAAAATAAATCAGAATGTGAATTCTTCAAAATATAACGTTTTTACAAGTCCTTTTCAAAATAAATTATAACCCAATAATATACAAAAGTTATGTTAGTAAATATTTTTCATTTCAACTCGACTTTTTAATTCACAGAAAATACATTTAATGCAAAATGTTAATACTGGAAAAAAAACTCTATAAATTTATCATGAAAACAAAATACAAAAATCCCACAAATATGACATGATTTGGATGACTTCTTCTCAACTATAATAGTACGCATAAAATTGTGTAATTTAATAATAATGATTAACATTATAACTTTTGTAATGTGTAGTGAAAATTTTAGTCTCCAAGTACATGAAATATGTAAGAAAAATTTAAAAACATATACAAAATGCACCAAAACCTTCCCGAAACATTTAAGCAAAATAAAATACATACATCTATTTCAGTCTTAATTGATTCGATAAGCATACAATTATACTTCTTTAAAAGTGTCTTCTCACAAAATAATTTAGATTTGTGATCGGAAAAAAACAGGTTAAAACCCCCTCACTATGAGGATTTTCAAACAAGATTATAAATACAGAAGCGTATTAAGGAAATAACATGCACATAAATATAAATCCATGCATACAAAAATTATGAAAGCTTATTGCTGGTCGAGGATAAAAAAAAAATACACAAATATTGAAATCGTCAGCATGCTGGTAAAAATTATTTACCTTAGCATTAACTCTTCATCTATATATTGCAAGAGACTCCTAAAACAAAATACAAAAAACCATAGATGACAATCAGCCACATAAATATCAATAACGAAAGCATTCTCGAGGATAGTAAACTACTTGTTCACTCGTATATAACAAAATAAATAAAAAAAAAAACCACAACACGGAGTCTAAAACGATGTATGATACATGTTTTTTGAAAGCAAAACTCAGGTGTGTGTCACAAAATATGCGATCGTTCATTGATCGGTGCAAAACATTCACACGTTTCGAATTGTACCATCTTCGAACTAACACTTCCGATTGTTCATACGTTTACGGTTCAAATTTAATCGTTCTTCTTCAAAGTGTCGACTCACTATTATGTACAGATGCGTTAATATATTACTAAAATCTGTCTACTGCGGACTTAATTACAGATTAATTTTATTCGTATGTCATTTTATAGGTTATGCGAAGAATTCAATTGCATTTTAGATACAGAAATATATGTTACAGTGAATGTGTGCTATCGTTTATTTATAATATAAGAAATCTATACAGAAATCAAGATTTCTATGTTGAAAAAATAAATAAACCTAACCCAACTTAACCTAAATAACCCAACTTTTTCGAAGAACAAAAGTATATATTCACTGATAGTATACTTTCACTATGACATATACATAAAAAAATGAAGAATATGCAAATGAATAATAGAAGTAGAAATTGAAAAAATCAAATGTATTTGAATGGTTAGAATAAAATATTTATAAAGTAACTTTACTACGATACAAAAATTCTGTATTCGAAAATCATATACAAAATCCAATTAATATGTAATTAAGTACACTATAGTCAAACCAAGCGTAACTAAATCAAAAAACGAAAATATATACTCAAAGAATAAAATAAAACAAATTTCGACATAGCATTCCAAAATAATAAATAAATATTCTATGAAACTATAACACACTGGAAATAAAATTTGTTAAGAGTTAATATGTGGAATCGATTTTTTTAATTGAACATGAATGTGTAGTTGCAAAATTATGTATTTTGAATAATGACAACATCATGAATCGATTATGAACTATTCCAACGAAAGTACAATCAAATGTCATTGATTATAAATGAATATTAGAATTAGTAATTCTATATGTTGAAAATATGACGATCATTAGTTTAAATTAATAATGATACCTTCAAATCAACCTACTGACATAATTATTTGAAAATAACGACAAATCAAACTGAATTTCAATGAATTGATGGCGATTAGTTAACCGCATTATTATATAAATATACTCGATTATTAAGTAAATGAAAAAAAAATCGATACGAAGCATGCTTTTTAATTTCAAATTCAAACACATCACGCAAATTTATCATGCGGTCATTGCCGCAACGACAATTTCAATTGTACCTTAAACTCATTTTCATTATTTGTTCTCCAGTTATTGCGCATTCTCTTACACGATGTTTCACTCTATAAACCATACGTATAATTAATTTCACTGAGAATTATCGGCTGATAAATATTTACTTTCTAATACCCAGTTTAATACAATTATGTTATGTGGCAGTTTTTATGTACAGTGTATTTGTTTTTTGTGTCCAATATTCAAATTAGTAAAGTAACAATACTCAAAATATAGAATAAGAAGTAAGAATATGATCAATAAGTTAATTTTCATATAAAAAAATTAAATTTGGAAAAAATAGATTAAATTAAAAAGCACCAAAGGAACGTTGTAACATTTTACACATTTTTTCGTATACAAAATTGATGGGTACCGTGTACAATAATCAAATTTCAATATCAAAAAGATGTATTTGTAAAATCTGAATAGCATAAAAGGGAAAATCGTATTTGTATAGTAACAAACAAAACATGCCATCGACGTGTGAAAAAATAGACAAATATATATATCGTAAAGCGAACCCATCGAGAGGACAAAGGTAAAATGATCATACACGATGACAAAACAGATCGAAAACTTACTTTTCGCTCGGTAACGTGTCGTAAAGTAGCGGCGTGTCTATCGACGAGTTCATCGGAGACGTCGGATTATCGTGCAATTGTATACCGGCCTTTACGTCGCTCAAAAGATCCAACATGTCCCAGTTGGAAGGATGATGATTCACGTCCTGGACTCGCCGCGAACAACAATTATTACCTGCGAAATAAAACGTCAAGATCGTTTATAAATAGAATTTTTATCGTATCAAACGCGTCATAATATAAATACCAGCTCTTTTCATAGTGTCCGAGTCTTCTCCGTTGCCGGAACGCCTGCTAGCGAAATGATCGATGATGCTGGGCCCTTCTAAAGCCTCTAAATCGTCGTCGGCGTCCAAGTCCACGATGGGAGAGTCGTCGAAAACGCCCGATCTTCTTTTCGGAGGTGATACTATCGATTGACTATCGTCAGCTGAAAGACTGTGGGGTCTCGCTCGATTAGATGCCGATGCAACTCCGATGTCTACCGGATTCGAAATTATAGGCTTTCGACTCCTCACAGTGTGTTTGGAAGCGATTCGATGTGGTACATTTGATATAGCCTGTAACGTTCGAGAAGAAATCTTGCGATAAACATAAAAATATTGTATTATTGTTAATACGAAAACTTACGCCGTCTTCATCAAGATCAGCATTGTAATTATAAAGACTAGAAGGATTAGAGACTTTTTGGAGCAATTCGGTTGCGTGCCTTTTAGACATGTCGGATTGGAAAAACGCATGCTGAAAAATAAAATGAGAGTATTGCAAATGAAAAATTCATATATAAACGTAATGATGAACGAATAAACGTTACCTGTAATAATTTATCAGCTGTAGGCCGTTTTTTCGGATTTTTTGTGAGAGCCGTCTTAACGAAATTATGGAATGTCGAAGTCCAACGTTCGCGATCACGCAACGTCGGCGGTTTGAATCCAGATTTTGACATCAAAAATAATGCTCTCATAGGATGTAGATCGAACATCGGTGGTTGAAGTTCGGCTAGTTCTGTTCGTAGATAAAACGTTATTATCGATTGCGAAAAATATTGACAAAAAATAAAAGATCGACACATTACCTATTGCTGTAATACCACAAGCCCAAATATCACATAACTGATTATAGCCTCCTTTACGTTCAACTGCTGCTACCTAAATTTAAAAAAAAATTAGGTTATAAAAAATGAATAGGTTAGAATCATTTTAATGATTAGGTTAAAAAAATTGATATATTACAATTTTAATGCACAAAACAAATAGAAAAGTCGTTATTGAGTAATAGTTTGTTATTATGATGCAACAAACAAAATATTATGAATACCTCGGGTGCCATCCAATACGGTGTTCCAATGAAAGACTTCCGTTTGTTAATAGTGGCTGTAATTTGGGCAGATACGCCGAAGTCAGCCAATTTAACGTCACCGTATTCAGTCAACAGTATATTAGCACCCTTGATATCTCTAAAAAAAAATATTATTCAATAAGTAAACGTAAAACTTCGATAAATACAAATCCTGAAAATATTTACCTATGCATTTTTCCCATACTATGCAGATAAGATAACCCGGTCAATGTTTCCCTACACATATACGCTATTTGGAGTTCGGTCAGTGGTCCTGTTATGTGATATATATCCTAAAAAGATAAAACAATATACAAAACGGCCTCGCTTCGAATCGAAAGCGCAAACAAAACATATTTACTTGTAAACTCCCGCCGCCGCAATACTCCATAGAGATCCATAGTTTGTCTCTACGCAAATACGATCCGTAATAAGCTATTATGTTCGGATGGCGGCAATCCTTCATCATGAGAATCTCCTGTTGGATGATGGAGAAGTCATCGGTGGGCTCTAATTTGATCACCTTGATGGCGGCGAGTTCGTTAGACGCAAGCCTCTTAGCCTAATGATCGAAAATTAAAAAAATTACATATTGGACAAGAACGATGCGATAGTTTGAGGTGAATGGACAATAACAAATAAAAAACACTGATGACTAATCTCACGCGGTAACAACAAGATTAAATGAATGTGTGTGCACTGAATTGTGAAGAATTTATCACCTTGAATACAAACAAGTGACAAGTGTATGTACGTTTCGTACACATGTGCGTAGATATTAGAAAACGGCAAACGTTTGAAGAATCAGATACAGTAAATACTCAAATTAAAATGTTTCGGGATTACGAAATGAATTATTATAATACGGTGGAGTTTTCCGATTCGAAATTATGTTTATTCGAAGGTTTTTTTTTGTATATTTCTATCATATGAAATATGATTGTATATCGGATATAATAATAATGATTGTCATTGATGAATATGATAGCCAAAAAGTGTAATATAGTATTTTGAATGGGCAAAAAATTAAATGGTCAGAATTTAATCATGTTTCGGTCAGAGTTTTAATCAAAAACAGTCAGAATAAAATGATGAGCTGTTAGAATAAAATAATAAATGGTCAAAATTTAATAACGAAACGGTCAAAATAGCTAGGTTAGGTTAGGGTTCTTAATATTATTCTGACTGTTTAATATAGATTCTGATAAACCCACTTAAAATTCTGACCATTCAATATTTATTCTGACCGTTTTTGATTAAAATTCTGACCATTTAAATAGTAGCCTTTTAAATTTATTAAAAATTCTGACCAAAATCGTATTTAAATTCTAACCATTTAAATAGTAGCCTTTTAAATGTACTAAAAATGAGAGATTATTTTCTCTTAAACAGTTTCTTTTGTAGTTTTCATAGAGCTTAATTATTTTAAATCGAATGTGAATAAAAAAAATTGGCTTCCGCTACGTCAGATTGTGCCAATTTTTCGATTAACAATCGGATGATTTTTTCCATGAACTATATTGTTAAAAACATATATTTTACAAATTCATAATATTAAATTTTTTCACTCGAATAATAAAAAAAATTATTCAAAACGCCAAATTAACATTAATCCGAAACGTGCTCAGCGAATACAAATTTACATTAATCAAACAGCATTGAAACGTATAAAATTCCGTTAAAGCGTAAATGAAATAGAAATTTGTTTTCGCACACGCGTCTACCTAAACATAAATATAATACCGGATCGAAGAATGCAAAATTGTACGTTTGTTAATGAAAAAAATGCCAACTTTTTCAGAGTCGACGATGTTTTGATATCGTGTGTACATTTAAAATAGCCTTAGAAGAACGTCATAGAAAAATTTTGTATTTTTATCCGGCCCATTTATTTTTTTTTGTATTAGTATACAGATTCATAGAAAAACAACGGAACTGAAAGAAATACTTCATGGTTGCCGCTTTAATGCAAAATTACTTCATCACGTTATTGAAATTTTATAGAAAAACTAATACATTTATTATTATATTGTGCAATATACTTCCATATTATAAATTTACTGTAAAAAAGACAATTTTTCAATTATAATTATCAAAATATTATTTGGAAATTATTCTTTGTATTATAATGAAGCTTACAGTTTGTATTATTTTAATTTTTTTATTAATAATAAATAATATAATTTAGTCAGATATATGGAAAATTTATATTGAAATAAACTGTACACAAATACAATCTAAATATTGTATCTAAAAGCACAAATGATGATGTTTTAACCCATTTATGGGTCATATAAATCTAATTTTAAGCAAAGACTATTTATCTTCATTTTGTATAGTAATAACCGATACCAACAAATAGTTAAAACAGATATCTGGTGAAATTTTTAAAGAATAAAATTAGATATATTTAAGCATACATTGGGTTATCATTATTTAAGAACAACAAAAATGGAATTGAAGAGATATTTGTCCAGTATTGCGAATAAATGCATATAATAATCATGTATGTATCAAATTTGGACTCATATACAAAGATTGGAATGAAGGAAATCATTCCGCAAAGATCAATATAAGAAAAATGCTTGCGCGTATAAGATGGAAAAAATTTTTGAGTGAAAAACGTTGACGAATGGTGTAAGTTTTGATTGTAAACTTTGAGTACGACAAAAATATAAAAGTCAAGGAGCTGGCCATCTCACGATAGATTGTTAATTATTGTATTGATTAAGATATACGTTTTAAATGTACATTCATAAACGTATATAATCATTCCAAAAGAGTTACAACTAAGAGTTAACATAAACAGAAGAGATCACTAGAAACTTTCATTCAGTTAATTTACACTGAATAACTATGTATCTCAAACTTTCATTTGTAAAGTGAGGAATATATTATGGAAAATAATCATTTTAATAGAGTTTCAACTATAAATTTCACAATAATAGAAGACAACGCAAGAAATCTTTATTTATCGATGTACTTGCACACAAGTCATGGAGCTCTCCGATTATTATATTAATTGTGAACTACGTTTGAAATTTACATTCGTAAACCAGCAATAATCATTTTGAAAGAGTTACAACTATGAGTTTTTCACAAAAACATAAGAGGACACGAAAAACCTTCATACATACTTGCATAAAATGACTATATACATTTTGAACGCACCCTAACGAACAAAGATTATACCTATTATATGAAAGTTTCACAAAAACATTAGAAATCTTCATACATATTAGCACACAATGTTGATGTGCATTTCAAACATACCCCAATGTACAAAGATCACACCTTTTACACAAAATCAATCATTCCAAAAGAGTCACAAACAACTATGACAGTTTCACAAAAACAGAGGACATGAAAAATCTGTATATATAACCAGCAATCAATAATAACGTGCATCTCAAACGCACCCCAACAAACAAAGATAACATATCTCATACGAAATCAATTGTTGCAAAAGAGTCACCATTATGAAAATTTCACAAAAGCATAAGAGAACATGAGAAATCTTCATACTTACTTGCATATAACGATAACGTAAATCTCAAACGCATCTCAACAAACAAAAATTACATCTCATATACAAAATCAATTGTTGCAAAAGTCACCACCATGAAAGTTTTACAAAAACATTAGATGACACACGAAATCGTCATACGTATTAATTAGCAAACAATGACTAACAAAAAAAGATTACATCTCTTATACAAAATCAACAGTTTCAAAAGAGTCACAATTATGAAAATTTCCCAAAAACAGAAAAGAGTTCTTCGTACATACTTATATATGCGTCTTCAATGTACCCCGATTAAGTTTCTCATACAAAATCGATCGTTCCAGAATAGTCACAACTATGAAAGTTCCACAAAAACATAATAGGATCCGACGAATCTACATACGTCTTAGCACACAACGATGAAGTACATCAACGAGTAAAGATTACATCTTTCAAACACAATCAACCGTTCCAAGAGTTACAATTATGAAAATTTACCAAAAACAGTAGAGAATTCTTCGTATGTACTTACATACAATGACAATGTGTCTTCAACGCACCCCGATTACATCTCTCATACAAAATTAGTCGTTCCAAAAGAATCACAATTATGAAAATTTCACAAAAACAGAAGACATGAGATTCTTAGCACACAATAACAACGTACATCTCTAACGCAAAGAACTAAAACATCACACAAAATCAATCATTCCAAAAGAGTCACAATTATGAAAATTCACCAAAAACAGTAGAGAATTTTTCGTACGTACGTCTTCAACGTACCCCCATTACGTCTCTCATACAAAATCGATCGTTTTAAAAGAGACAACTATGAAAGTTCCATGAAAACATACGAGAACCCAACAAATTTTAGCACAGAACGATAACGCAAATCACCAACGAGCAAAGATTACATCTCTCACACAATATCAATCCTTCCAAAAGAGTAACAATCGTGAAAATTCCACAAAAACACAGGACATGAGAATTTCAGCACACAACAACAACGCACATCTCAAACGCAAAGAACTTAAACCTCACACAAAATCAATCATTCAAAACAGTCACAATTATGAAAATTTACTAAAAACACTAGAGAATTCTTCGTACGCACGTCTTCAACGTACCCCGATTACGTCTCTCATACAAAATCGATCGTTCCAAAAGAGTAATAACTATGAAATTTCCACGAAAACCCGACGAATCTTAACACACATCACCAACGAGCAAAGATTACATCTCTCACACAAAATCAACCGTTCCAAAAGAGTAGCAATCGTGAAAACTCCACAAAAACATAGGACATGAGAATTTCAGCACACAATAACAACGCACATCTCAAATGCAAAGAACTTAAACCTCACACAAAATCAATCATTCAAAAGAGTCACAATTATGAAAATTTACCAAAAACAGTACCGAATTCTTCGTACGTACGTCTTCAACGTACCCCGATCACATCCCTCACACAAAATCAACCGTTCCAAAAGAGTAACGATCGCGAAAACTCCACAAAACCACAATACACGAGAATTTCAGCACACAACAACAACGCACATCCCAAAAGAACACACATCCCACAAAACCGATCATTCCAACACGGGAAAAGAGCACGCGAAGCGCAAAGCACAAAGGGCACAACCGAGCGCGGCCATTTGACAGATCTTTGACAGGTGAGGCGGGCTGGGGCACGCCCCCGCCCCCCGAAAGTGACACATGACGCGACGCGCGAAAGTGGGCGTGCCTTGTAAACGTCTCCATAGGTGCCGGAGCCGATGCGCTGCACCAGCTCGTACTCGTCCTGCGGGTTGCTCCGCGATATGTCGGCGGGCAGGTGCTGGTGCTGCTGCTGCTGGTGGTGCTGGCGCAGCTGGTGGTGGTGGTGCAGCGGGGCTCCGCCCTCCGACATGCCGCTGCCGAGGGTGACACGCACATGTGGTCACCCCACCGACGCCCCACGCAGACGACGACACACTGCCATATAATCGGCCCACGGGGGGGCGTCGGGGACCGGCGGTTTCGGTGCCGAATCGGGGCCCGGATGCGATCGATCGATCGTTATCTTTGGTGATTCGTTCGGTTTCGGTATGTTTGGTTCGATTAATGTTAATGTAAATAAGGATGAAATCGTTTTCGTTCGATGGCGGATGTGAATTGCGCGGTTTGTTGATC
>JAOXNN020000028.1:525517-537226 GCA_028571205.2 Hydropsyche betteni | reverse complement strand
GGTTGAAGTGCGCCCATAAACGATATGGGCGCACTCCAATATGTTACATTATAAATCGCGCCGCGACTTATCGCCTGTGGGCGCCTGGCCTAATAGTCATAGTAAACGGCGGCCATTTTTTCAACCGCAATGGCGTCCTTTGATCTCGTTCCTCGGCCATTAAACGCACACGTCATCCGATCCGACGGAAATTCCGATCTAGAACGACCTCACGTTTCATTATCGGCCGCGAAAAACCAACGATCGAAATCCAAATCGGAAAAAAAAACACTTTCGAAAGCGCGCGAACTTTCCAGAACGGAAAAGCGTCCAAAATGGCGGACCGTTCGAATTTTCCGTCGATCGCCGCCATTTTGATCGATCGGTTCGGCGGGATAATTGTTCGTGAACGAAATTTCTAATTTCGTTCGCTTATGCATGTTCATGCGTTTTGGAAAAAGGATTTGGCAAACGGTGCCATTTTTTGCGCGCGAGTCATAAAATCTCATTTCGCGACCTTCAATTCGATTTATATATTTATTTATTTTCGATTTATATAATTCTCTGAGTGATGCGTGATCGGCAATCCGATCGTTATTAATATATAAAATGGATATCGTTTAACGCGAAAACGCTTAATGTGAAAAATCGGTTGACAAAAAATGATTCTGACGCAACACTATGTAGTTTATTATAAAAAAAAAATACTGTTCATTCAGTTTCGTGTTTTTCATTTTAATGAATAATTTTTGTTGGCGTATTTTATGGATTGATGTGTTTGCTTTTCGAATTTTCATATATGAATCAGCAACTTTGTTAGAAGTTCGATGTGATGATGTCATTTGAAGTGATTTGTTGCATGAACGTATTGGAACTTTAATTATTCGAGCCGATCATGATCGATTCATAAGTTTATATTATAAAGATGTTTGTTTGTTATATGGGTATAGTTTATATTTATATTTTACTAGCGGTAGTACCCGGTGTTGTTCAGGACTTATATTTTAAATCAATTTTTTTTAATTTAAATTCATTAAAACAACAGCGTAAAGCAGGCCGCGTATTGTCATCTATTATTATTGGGGGAATATTTTTTTGCGGAACGTCCTGGGAAATATGGTCACACTATTTTAATGATACAAAAACCTTCTCAATAAAATAATATTCTTTTTATTTAGGTGGGGGAACATTTTTTTGCGGACTGTCCAGTTTTGGGTTCCGGGAAATATGGTCACCCTATTTTAATGATACAAAAACCTTGACAAAAGAATTTTTTTTTATAGGTGGGGGAGCTTTTTTTTGCGAACCGTCCCGTTTTGTATTCTGGGAAATAAGGTCACCCTATTTTGATGATACCACACATTCTCCACAAAAATTACATATACATGCCAATTTTCATGGTGATCGGTCGAACGGTGTTGGAGTGAAACGGTAACAAATATATATGTTAGTCGATAGTTTGGGTATATCCAAACTAGTATGGGTGTAAACAAACAAAAGTTTACACTTGAACTGTAACATATATATATATAGATTAAAAAAAGGTTTACTGGTCTTGTCTCATGATTAAACGAGGCCCTAAAAACAAATATTGTACTGATATAATCGATACGAATAGTTACCTTATAATTATACTCAAATCTTACTATTTTTTCTTTTACACGAATAGTTATATCATATCGAAATAAAAAAGGTTTCGAATATACGTTTTTATTTAGCGTATAGAAAACCACATTGTATCAACGGCACTCAGATTGTGTCAATATTGATAAAACCTATCACTCGAATAAGAGTTTTAAGTAGATTATCGATTTTTTTTTATTATACCAAAACTGATTGTCATTCTATGATATAAATTTGTATATTACGTAAAAGCTATCATTCTAACATGACTATTTGAATCGTTGAGGGCAAAACGTTCATGAATTTCGGCCACTGAAAATTCATACGTTTATAATAACCTTTAATCGTATGGTGAATCGTTTTAAACAGCTTATTTATATGCGGTTAACAAATGCGCTTCGAGTTCTTAGAATTATTAACTACAAATATGTATTTTGTCATTGTGTTGTTATAAAATCGATATTTCTACGTAATGTTTATAGAAATGTTCTTTGTTTTAATTTGATGTTAAATCATTCTCATTGCTGCTTTATGTTTTTATCATAAAATAATCAAACAACCATAACCGACTCTTATCAATTGAACGTGTAAGCATGTTTATTTTTAGTTCCAATTTTACGTTTTGTGTTTCGATGCACCATTTCACAGTTTCCTTACGTATTTAGGAGGATATTATATTGAAGTGAATTATTATGACTAAAACTAAAATCATGTCTAATACATTATCACTTGGTAAAGTAGTTGTAGAGAACATTAGATATTGTAGATAGTTTTACGCATTTAGGACAAATTATCGGCATGAATGGGGACAAAGATTAGATAATAAGTAATAATAACCAATTAGGATGGAAGGCTTTCAGTAGGCTCCATGCAGCATTAAAAAACAGCGTTCTCGTATGCTTGAAATCCAAAACCTTCATTCAATATTTCTCGCCGGTTCTGACTTATGACAGTTAAACGTGATGTCCGAATGTTAGGCGAACAAATAGATCGAGGTGTATTCAGAGAGGAATGGAACACTGTATGTTTGGTATTTAGGCGGACCATAAGTCCTGTTTTCGTCGGAACAGTCTTGTTTTTGCCGTGTCTTGCGTCCATCCCGTCGTTTTCGTAAAATTGTTTGATTCATCGTGAGGAAAAACTATTGATCGTGCAACACATTTTTTTATATATGGGGGGGGAATTTTTTCGTTGACCATCACGTTTTGGAAAATATGGTCACCCTATTGATATTATGAGGAATAAGTGGATGCATAATATGAATGACGTTACCGTCATGGTGGAGTGTATGAAAAAACTAAAATTGCAGTGCATGATTATGAGGAATGAATGGATGGATAAAATGTATGACGTCATCGGCATGGTAGTGTAGGAAAAAACTGAAATTGCAGTGCACGAGTCATATTGCACAAAAGAAAGACGGTTGCTGGACAAGAGAAATCTTGGACTGGTAGACAAAATACGTAAGATTGGGTGTCATGTGGATGAGAGTAGCTTAGAATAGGAGCGAATGTAAAAGTATCAAGGAAACCTTTGTCCGGCAGTATGTTTTGAGTAGAATGCTTATGATGACAATAAATTGAACGTTGTATGCTCTAAATCACTTGGGAAGGTATGAAAGAATGGGCGCAACAGATGACTCAAGTCACAAACATGACAAAATGCATGAAGATATTGAAATGACAGTGGGCGGGACATATTGCACAAAGAGAAAATGATCGCTGTACAAGGGAAATCCTAAATTAGTACCCGAGAAGCATCAAACATTCAAAAACAAATCGCACGATAGATGGGTAGACGAAGTACGTAAAATGTGTAATCACAACAACAAACGGATCAGGAAATCATTGTCCAATAATAGGCTTAAGCAGACTGCTCACGACGATGACAAATCGTACGAATCGTTAATAAATTACATATTATTTTCCAGGAAAATGCAAATCAAAAGCAAGGATGAATTCTTGGCGGCGTTGGCCGAAGCCGGCGGAAAACTCGTCGTGGTCGACTTCTTCGCGACGTGGTGCGGTCCGTGCCGCATGATCGCCCCCAAATTGGAAGAGTTGGCCGAAACGTTGAAAGAAAGCCTCGTCGTGATCAAAGTACGTTGAATCTTCTATTTTTAAACACTCGTGTACTACACAAAATCATTGTCAATTTATTATTCCAGGTCGACGTCGACGAACTGTCCCAACTGGCCGAAGAGTACGACATCAAGTCTTTGCCTACTTTCTTGTTCATCAAGAGCAATAACAAAATCGACGAGTTCAGCGGTGCTAATTACGACAAACTCAAAGCCACCATTGAAAAACATATGTGAAATAATTCAACGAACAAACTACCACAAAATTTCGAATAAGTCGTTATGTATGAAAATAATATATTAAAATGTAAATTTGAATTATTTTTTTTTAACAGTTTTTTTTAATTATTGTTTAACGCATATGTGCCACTGTGATTGTTATTTTTTTTTAAATACACCCTTTCACGTTTGAATGTATTGCTGTGCATAATTTCACATGAATTGTTCAGATTGTTTCGTTTAAAGTTAGCGTATTTTGTACGCATGTAGTAAAATATATGAAATTGTTTCATACATGTGTAATAAAGTATATATTTATAATCTGATGTTCCATTTTTACATGAATTAAAAGCATTACAACACACGAAAAGTCTTTTTATGTTGTTTTTTTTAGTATTTCTAAATGTGAACAAAATATTTAGTTACTATTATTTTATCAGATAGTCACTGGTCATTTTCGTGGTCAATGACCTCTATACATGTCATGAAATTTTTTTGCAAAAATGGCCGATGACACATTCGTGTCATGATTGCCCAACGACCATTATCCACTAATACTGTATATACGTCCAAACACATAACCCTTTTCACTCTTGAGAATTTTCAGAAGAGTTTCCTGCAACTGGTTTTTTAAGCATTTTTAAAATTTATCATTTTTTCAGCAAAAAAATAAGAATCAAATGAAAAACTCTTTTTAAAGCTATTTTTTATTAAATTTTATATTTTTTACATACTTTAATTTTTAAAATTAATAAATGTATGTTACTTTTTAAAACAATCTCCTGGATGCAAACTGACCGTTCATTTCAGACATATTTAGGGCTATAGATGCAAAAAAAAACCTTTTTGAGAGTTGAAACAATTAATCTACATATATACAGAAAAAAGCTAATAAATTTCATGTTTCGATCGAACTTTTGCCTGTCGGAATATGCAAGGTACATCACCTTGATGATTAGTGGATATTTTTTTTATTTTACGTCGTGTAGTGTTTATTTTTTTTCATTATCACGGCAGAGATGATGAATATCAATTTCTGAGGGTTTAAGTTATATTTTTGACCAAATTTTATAGAGTATGAAAGTATGGTGCTCTTTTAAATTTCAAAAATAAAAATATCGAGTATGATTCGACACGGAGTTGCGGGAAACAAACGGTTGTCAAATCACACTCGACACAAAGTGTGAAAGGTTAAAATAGTGACAGAAAAATGAGTTCCTTTTTAAATCTTATAAAATCTGTAAACCAAGTTTTAAATTAACAAAAAAAAAAATTGTATTAAACATAATTTATTATGATTAATATATCTTTACATTTAGGTAGAAACAAAACATTATATATATATATAAAAAGATATTAACTACGACACTAGTCTCGTCTTCCTTTTTTGTTGGAATAACTATGTGTGTCTTGATAATGGTCCCGTTTGCGGCCTGATGATGAAGAGGAAGATGGTGCGGCGGATGTGGGCGGATTGGATACTTTGTCTGCCCTTTTTACAGTGGACAAGAAACGATCCAAACCGAATGGATCAAAATCGGCATCGGCACTTCGGTTATTGCCCTACATACGAAAATAAACCAATTATTAAATACACAATACAATTAAGTTCAAAAACGATACGAAAAAAGACAATGACCTGTTCCGCGGGTTCTCTTTGCCCCCCACCGTCTTTTTCAAACTGTACTGGTCCAGATCTCGGTTGCTGTCCAGCCCATTTTTCGGTACCAGAAAACTCTTTATCTGGCACAAATCTTAAAAAAGTATAAATAAGTTAAAGTTCACCGTTCAAATATTGTATATGTTATGCTACGTTTGTGGAATCGCTTCGTCTAGCAACATTTTCTATAAAATATGATAAGTCGACGTGTCTTACAAAATACTTATGGAAGAAATTAAAACTTCCGTGATAAACCTAATACATAGTAAAAAAAATATTTGGGATTGACGTATATGAAAAAAAGGATAACCACCACTATTATAAGACATGTCAACTGTCATATTTGACAGAAGACATTAAATGATGCACTTGTCTATACACCACCATATATTGTTAAATTTCATAGAAAAAGCAAGATTCTTTGATTCGTCCATGAACGTAGCGATTACATAAACATAATATTCCAATAAGTATACCGGTTTGTTTTGATTATCGTTTCGAGATCGCCACCGTAATTATCTTTATCCAGGTTTTTACTGGGACGATATAAATGAGTTCCAAGGGAATTCTGATCACGCCAGGGTTTGTCGTAGACATTATACGCCTCGTCGTCGGCGAATCCTGAATCCATACCCTTTGACGTGTTGAATAATCTTTGATCAAACATACTTTCTCCGGTTAAGTTGGTTTTGGCCGGAAGACCGAGAGCAATCTGTTCAGATATATCCCTTTCCCTTTCCTTCACTAATTTAGATCTAAAAAAAGAAGAAATGTTTAGAAAAAAGGCAAAAACTTTCTGTTTAATGAAATTTTTCTTATTTGAACCTTTTGTCGGGAGCAGCGCGAGACATGTTTCTATCTCGCTGCCTTTCTTTATGTCTTTCGGCGCGCAATCTTTCCCTTTCTTCTTCTCCTGGATCACCGGAGGTGTCACCTACGGCACCCGGTAACGGTACGTTATCCAGATCGCCATCTCCGTGCGTTCGGATACCTGAAATTAACAAAAATCAATGAAGAATAATACAAAAGAGTACTAATCGAAATTTAAAGACGCTTTGTCACCGTTTCTTTGATCACGAGCCTTTTGGGCCATCATTCTCAAATGGTCTTCCTTCTTTTCTTTTTCTCTCTGTGCCAGTTTTCTTTCGAGTTGAGCTCTGGCTTCTACCGATTCTCGGGCTTTCCTGAAAATAATGAAAAATGGTATTGTGAAAATGTTTACATTCTTGAAGAATCTTAATCGATGGATGCAATTCAACTGTGCATTAAAAAAAACATAGATTGTGCTTGAAAAAAATTATTTTTGCATTATAATATATGATAACTATTATTTTTGGCACATTTTCGTATTGAGCATTGTTTTATTTGTAACTAGCTGTGGTACCCAGCGTTGCTCGAATTCCCGATCCCGTTGTGAATACGCGTTTTGCACACACCGGTGTACCGGTTTCATTAAAATTGTTGCATTATTGTTAAATTAATTAATTTAATAATTTTTATTTCAAAAACAAAATGCCCCTGATTGTATGCAATATTCACAACACAGCTGTCGAGCGAATTGCAGAGTGTACGGTCATTTTAATTTTTTAGCTTTTCTTTAGGAATTTCCCTATTATTTTTCTTCTTAAACCACTCCTTAGTTGAAGCGACAAAAGAAAGAAATAAATCCCTAATTTGTTCAAGCAGTTTTAAAATTATGAATTACATTCATTCTAATGCAAGTTTTATTCAATTCACAGATATTTTTCCGAATGCATACATTTCAATGCTCGTGCAAAATGCACATCATTTTTTTTTATGCACACCAATTTTATTAAATGCATTTTTAAATTGTCCCCTAAATAAATTACCTATCGGCAATGTAGAGAGCTTCGGCCAACTTTGAAAAATTCTCGTTTATATGAACTTGTTGAAGACCTCTACCGTCTGCGGCTAACCTTTTATCCAACGGAATTGTGTAACCTGAAAAAAAAATACGTTTCATAATAAAAACATCGGATACAATCAACTAGTGCGACTTAAAAAACAAACCTTTGGCATTTTTCCAGTGACTTACACACGGAGGTACTTTCCAATCTCTCTGTTGCCGCACGGAAACACGGCGTGGTGGTGAATGTAAAACGGGCGCCGGCGGCGACGGAGCCCCTCTGGGTATTTTACGACTGATCGCAAATTTAGGCGGCTCCATAGGGTCCACTTGGGCTTCGACCATTCTAACAAAATCAATACAATATTAACAATATTATTATACACTTTATCGACCGCAGACGCTAACTTGTGCCCTCCGATTGTTTTGCACAAACGACCACGGACGTGAACGTTGCGTCCTCAAATACATCCGACTTTGCTCGTCAATATACGGTTATGATTCTTTTATACTTCGAAATTTCGACAAAAGATGGCAATACAAATGAATGGAAATTTAATTGATAGTAAAATATATTCATTTTATTTTTATTTTCAAGAAATAGCGGTCACTTTAACACTTCGTGGTTTTTTCACACATATTTTTTTTATATTAACTTTTGTAAAATTATCTGATCCATGTGTTTATTTAGCATAACTTATTAGACCTAAGATGAAATGAATTTAAGTACTGTCAGTGGTTTTCAACTTTTTTAAATATTATTTTCTATACAATTATTTGTATGTATTTCTTGATTAAATTAATTGAAAAAACGTAGGTTTCTTTTCATCAACATTTGAATACATTCGTATTGAAATAAATTCTGAAAGTTTTGTAAAAATTTATAAATAAATAAAAAAGTTAAGACGGTTTTAGTAGGTTGCCCTGAAAAATGTAATTTTGCGCAAAAACACGCGGTCGTTGGCGTAAGACTAGCAGTTTCAATAGCCGGTCGGTAAAGTGTTAAAAAAATTTCAATACAACTATAAATTCGACGATAGAAAAAAGATTCACCTTATGACCCTTTGTTTCGCTCCGGAATTAAACGCAGCGCCTTGCTGAGCTGGTGTATAACGAATGTACTGAGCTGGAGCCTATAATTCAATTAAATAATATGATAAACATAACAAACTATTGAAAATTGTTATTGTTAGTTATAAAAATGTAACGAACGCTTTTCTCTACACATCTGACTGGCATGGCGGCAGATATTTTCGAACTCGTGAGTTTTTCTAAAGCTTTTCTGGTGTTTTCTGTTATTTCACAGATCTGTTCTTCGTCGGGTTTTTCAAGAGACGGATCGTCTTCGGTCAAAACTTCAGCAGGCAACAAATCGGTTAATTTTGAGTATATAATCTGTAAAAAAATATGATATAAATCAATTCAATTAAATTTAATAATATAAAAAGACTACTATTTAAATGGTCAGAATTTAAATACGATTTTGGTCAGAATTTTAATCATGTTTTGGATAGAATTTTAATCGAAAAGGTCAGAATAAATATTGAATGGATAAAATTCTAACCGGGTTTGTAAGAATTCATATTAAATGGTCAGAATAACATTAACAAACCTAACCCAATTTTTATTTTGACCGTTTATTATTTTATTCTGACTGTTTTTGACTAAAATTCTGACCATTTAATTATTTGCCATAAAAAAATTACCTTGTCTTTGGATTGTCCTTGTCTAACTATAGCGTCATATTTGATCTTTCCAGTTTCATCTAACCTAACGGATAAAACGCCTCCCTTAGCTGAAGCGGCAGGCGTTTCTTTGGTGTAAACACCCATCCCGAGGGGATGCTGAGCGACGTGTATCTCCGGAAACGCTCCACCATCTAAAAAAGTAACATTACGATGAAGGCAACAAAACACATTATGTTCGTATGTGTTTGTGGAACAGCGGTACCTCCGAAGTCGCTTTCCGCACGAGGCACCCATCCTTTACGTTGCCCATATGGCGGAACACTGGATTGTGTCACGACGAGCGTCGTGATGGACCGCTGTGCGGCTTGGGCTCGTCGTTCATCGTCACGATCCCACACAGCTTGGCTGGGAGCCGGCAAAATGCTGAAAATCGAATTCGCACAGTGAAAATAAGATATATTAAAATATTAAAAAGGATGTTATTATTATTATGAGGCGTTTATTTTGCAGATTTTATGCAAACTGGAATGAGATTGGAAGAAAGTTGTATATATGTCACAGTTCGAGTGTATACTTTTGTTTGTTTACACTCATACTAGTTTGGGTATATCCAAACTATTGATTTTAGTTTGAATGTCGACTGTCAAATTTTATCTACATATAATTGTGTCTAAACTAAAAAGAGACGGCATAAGTATCATGCATGGGTTAGTGTTTTAGTTTGAGTTGTGAAAATGTGTTCGAAACAAACTCTCGAAGTTCAAACTGACACGACGGGTAAACCCTACGCGTATTTCTCGATCATCAGTTGACATACCAATTTCCACCTTATTGATATTTAGCATAAGAACGTTATCCGAGTGCAAACAACTTAAATGATCACACCACACTAACAATTGGATTAGAACTGTTTTAAGGTATATAAACAAACTAGTTCGTTCGTGCACAAACGAAGTGGACACTCAAACTGTAACGTATACTTCTATTGACGTAATATCAAAGCAGTAATGGATTTAATTGCCTCCGACTCTAATTTTGAAGGAGTCACTGCATTTTATGTTGAATCTTGTAAAATCAAATTATTTTGGCTTTTATATTATTTGCTTTAATTAAATGGTTAAAACTGACAATTTAAACATTTTTACGAAAACGACAAAACGAACGCAAGACACGACAAAAACGGGACTGTCCCGGCGAAAACGGAACGTATGGTCAGCCTAATATCAAAGAAAAAACGACATCTGTCAAAAGCACGTATCGAACATGCGTCAGTATCTTCGACATTGCATTTTTTCGACATTATCATACAAATTCTACAATCAATCATACAAATGTGTGAAATGCTAAACGAATACGTTATAATAACGAAGATTTGACGAATAATAACAAACCTGGAGAGAGACATCTTGCAGAACGAACCTGCGACAGAAAGCCAGCAGTACGTCAAGCACGACAGGCTGGCCAACTGTGCGGTGCGACGGCGTCGGCGTCGTTGACGATCATTGTGACCAACCCGCGATAATAAATGGGTTTCAAACGACACTAGCACACGAGATGGTTAGAATAGGACGGGGGTTCTTAATCTGGGTCCCTAGGGAGGCCCAGAGCCTCTCAGGGGAAGAATGAGTCAAAATTCTATATTTGGGGATGAACGGCGAACTCTAGGGGAGGAATAGTCAGATTTTTTTTAACGCTTTGCACTCTTGAGAATTTTCCGAAGAGTTTCCCGAAAATCTGTGGTTTGTTAAGCATTTTTAAAATTATGAGTTTTTCTGTAAAAAATAAAAATCTAACGAAAAACCTTTATAAAGTTATTCTTTATTTTTTACATACTTTAATTTTTAAAATTAATAAACGTATGGTAATTTTTAAAACAATATCCTAGATGCAAACTGACAACTAATTTCAAACATATTTAGGGCTATAAATGCAAAAAAACCTTTTCGAGAATTGAAACAATTACTTTACATAAATATGTATAGACAAAAAGCTAATAAATTTTGTGTTTCGATCGAACTGTAACCTGTCGGAATATACAAGGTACATCACCTTGACGATTAGTGTATTTTTTTTTATTTTACGTCGTATGGTGTTTATTTTTTTCACTAGTATATGGGCCTGATGTTAATAACATCGGCTGTGAACGTAAAGTTTGTAGAAATATATTGACAACACAATATAATGTCAATTTTTTTTTTTTATTAAAATAGAAAAATTAAAATGAATTTTGTTTAAAAACGGAAAACTTTAAAATGTGAAAATATTTAATTATTTTAAAGTCAATTCCCGTACCCGATTTGAATATTTAATTTAATTTAATTTATTTTATTTTAATTATTTAAATTTATTATTAGCGACATCTATCGTACTCTATGAAAATTAATCAATTAATTAATTTTAAGCATAATATTATAGACGTTAAGTGTATACGCATAATGACCATATTAGAATATTTTTTAATAATTTTATAGTATATATTTAAAAAAAAAAGTACGGACACAAGGAGACTTGAAATTTTTCAGTCATCTGCAACCAAATGCACCCGGATTTGGTGTCATGGCCGCCATGTTTTTGTCATTTTTTTTCGAAAAAT
>JAOXNN020000028.1:503016-520724 GCA_028571205.2 Hydropsyche betteni | reverse complement strand
GTAGTATTTTTTGTCAATAATAATTAACATAATATATTTATATGTTATAGTGGAAATGTATAGTCAAAAAAATGTTTGAATTAGGTCAGGTTTTTTTGTAAATTGTTAGATAAAGTATATTTCGATAAGGAAATCTTTATTTCTATACATATTTCTTATAATGAAAATATAAATTCTACTATAATACAAATTTCTAGTAAGAAATAGTGAAAGTATATTATCAACGAAGCTGTATTTTTACTTTTTATAAACAAAAAGTTGGGTTAGATTAGATTTTTTTGATAAAGCATTTTGAAAAATAATATTGAAATATATAAATAAATAAAAAAATTGGTGTAGTTAGTAATTGTTTATTCATTTATGTAAGTAATGACATAGAATATGCACCTACACATACAGAGATTAGCGTGCCTAGTTTTTAAGTTGGCGCCCGGAATTACGTTTATACACGTACATGCAAGTATACTCATTCGCAGTTTGACGAAACGCAGCTTCGTACGAAACTTTTTGTTCAGGTATCGAAGCAGTATCATTAGATTATTCAAAACCACGATCAATTCATCAACACAAAACCCAATTTCATTCGTTAGGTTAGGTTAGGTTGGGTTGGTTCAGTTCATTTCTATTTCATATAGAAATGACCAACTGACATTTAAACGTCAAAAGTTGGATGCGAATGTGTGCTTGAATGCAGGGTACTAACTTAAAACTTATAACTGGATTTGTATATGAATGCGTTTCACCGCTTGGGAGGTTGGTACGTTCATAAACGGTACAATATTTCTACCCATATTTAAAAGTAAGTAATGGAAATAAACAATATATGCAAAGAAAATTTGAAAATTTGCCGCAACCCTGCTCAAGGCGTCAAACCCGACTTCAACCATGGTCAAAAATCGACGGCTTTGGGGCCGCAGCGCGCAATTTTAAAAACTCACTGTTTGTTTACAAATGGCGACTCCACGGCAACGAAACGTCAAAACTTGAAAAGTATCGAACCGCCCCAGCAGACTTCCCCGTCCATCCACAACGACGTTAATCATCACGTTTTTGACTTCTCCAAAATGGTGAGGCTCTTTCCCTCGTCAGCTCGTCGCGTGGACGAAATCGTGGAATTAATTGGCACTCGGTTGTTTGGTCAATACTTGCAAATAGTTTGACCCAGTTGTTGCAAATGTCCTTATGGCACGCGAACTGCAGTGTTCTATTGTGTCATTCGATATTCTTAGACAGTGAAAGTGGGATCGGGTTTGTGTGTGTCCGTATACGCTGAAGGGGTTGCTTTGTTCTCATGAGATTTTTGTGATACTGTTTCATATGATTCGATATTTTGATATATTGAATAGTTTGATATTTTGTCGAATCGTACCAGCTTTATATTAATGGTGAATTCTCTTGTTTAGTTCTTTCATTGTTATAGTTTTATCGTCACTTTTTAATGTTTAATCTCATATTAGGATAAACCAACGTTGATTGCAATCAATGCTTTTATCTAGAAATCAATTAAATATATTCATGGAAAGTAATTCAATAATTCAATTCATATAATCAAATAAAAGTGATGATTTTGATACAATTGCATCAATCCTTCATTATAGTCATAAGCTTATACAATATCTACAAAATCTTTCTTTATCATCAAAAATTCAGACATTTTTCATTTTCATACATCAAATGTAGTAGTATAAAGAAAAAAACTCTCAAAAAGTTTAAATATGAAAAACTTTGATTGATAGTAAACGATGCATTCGATAAAAATAAACCTTTATTATATTTCAAATTCATTCATGCTCAACATTTTTTTCATATATTTTTTTACAGTTTGATATACAATTGCCATGGGGGCCAAGTCATCGAATGTCATCACCGAGAGACAAATGCTGCCTCTCTTTCAAGTTATATCTGATTTAGAAAAAGCACCCGGTTCGAGTGGTTCGGTTCAGACGAATTTTTCGAGCTTCGTTGAGAATCCATCATTTTCTTCTTTCCATGGAAGTAAATCGTCTCCGAAATACGACGAGCCGAACGTAGATATTTGCTCGCACATGAATTCGGAAATAAGTAATTTCAACGAAATCGTACAAGAAGATTCCAAAAGTGTGACAGACGAAAAGATCAAGAAAAGACACAAGAAACGAAGAAGATTAAAAACCGAAATGTCGTCGAAAAATACTAGAAGCTCTCGTTCGAAAAAAGAACACGTTTCTAAAACAAAATCAAAAGTGAATATTTTTTATAATAGATTTTGAATCAATCATTTTGTTATTTAATAAAACGTTGACGTTTGTTTTAGAATTTAAATAGAAATTCTTCAATTTCGGATCAAAGTATTAACGATAATAATAAAGGGAAGAAACCAGTCGGAATGTTCACAGCAATGGCATTGGATATGTATAAAGAAGATGAAATCGATATGGCGAGACACTTCAAAGACATAACCCAAAACGATTTCGATATAACGATAGAAAAAGATATCGATTCCGATAAAGACTTTCCGATATACGAAGTTCCGACAGATATTATCGTACGACACAGCAAAATTTCAGATTCTAAATCGAAACCTTTGAAGAAACCCAACGTTACAGAGGACGATATAATCGAAAGGTGTTCAAATAAAAGTTCCAATAGCACATTGAATAATAAAAAGATATCTAGGAGAAAAATTATCAAAAAATACGAACACATGTTAAACATTTTAATGGAAAAGTCCCAACAGAAAGATGTGATTGTAAGTACACATTACGAGTGTCTTGTTTACGCACGTGTTTTCTTTTTTGAATATTTTGTTCCTTTATTTTAGGGGTTCTTAACCTTTTTTTTATTGTGAATATTTCAAAATTTATTTATTGATCAATCGTTTGATCTATTGGTTTATTTATTAAAAAAAAACACTAATGTTATCATATAAAATTATGATATATTACTCAATTTTTTAAATATTTATTACTATAATACTAAAATATTAATGTTTTTATTAAAAAAATATTCAATTAATTTTATACAAATCAATACTAAATGACTTATTTTGTCGAAACATATATTCTTTACGATACTTAAGTTAAGAACACCTGTTTCATTAAATATATTTTGTATGATTCGAATAACATGTACACTATGATCGATTCTACGATGAAAATTTGCTACGAAACGTTTATTAGAGTATAAACAATTATTCAAAATCGGTTAATAGGAAATTTCAACGTCACCTGTTCTGAAGCTGCGTTTCAGCATGATGTAGGGATGATCAAAGATAACCGGTGGGAAACGGTACGATTGATCATACCATACTGTGCGCTCTGCTTCGCATGTGTGTATAATCGTATTTGCTTTATAAAACGATCAAGTGTATTCAACTGATAAAATGTTTGTTCACAATAAACATTAAGGATGATACTTCAATACGATGAATAAATAATTTATATTATAATTTTTTCCGTAGATGAAAGATAAAGATCGCTACATGATGAAGATGAAGAAGAAGATCAAACAGATATTGCACTTTAACAATCAGTTTGCTGACGAGAACGATTATTTGAAAAGGCAACACGAGGATATGAAAGCTTGTATACAGCAGTATAAGAATTATATTATGTCGTTGGAAGAACATCAAAATAGAATGTCTGAAAATGTGACTGCTAATCAAATTTGTCCGAGATGTAGTGTCGCAGAAGCTGCGGCCATCAAAATCGAAAAGAATAACGTCAAGCTTAACGAAGACGTTGTTATGTTGAAAAATGTCGTTTTTAGGTAAACGATTTGCTATGTTTATTGTTTTCAATTTTATCTTTTCGTCTTTGACTTAAGAAATTGTTTATTCGTTCTTTTTTTCTATCAATGTTAATTTTTATTAATAATTTATTTGGTACAAAATATTTGGCCAGTATCTAAATATTGTTCGTATCAGTATAAATAATAAATTATTCAATTGGACTAATCTGTGAATTTGTTAGTTAATCTAACTTTAACCAGTTAAACTATGTATGGGAACTAATATTGTGTGCATTAATTAAAAGTCGAAGGACGTATTTATGTAATATGAATTTACGAACTTATAAATTTGCAAAATTGAACGTTTTGTCTGTAACATATTTAATAAAGTCCCATGCTTTATAAAAATATTGTGACAAACTCCTTGATAAAATAATGACCATTCAATATAAATGGTCAGTATTTAAACATTAATATGAATACGAGCAAATTTAAAATATGAACCAAAAGAATAAAAACCAAACTATTTCCGTTTTTCCGTTATGTATCCTAAATTGTTTTATATTACTGCATATTCATTTTTCGCGTTGATCACATTTGCCGGCCATGTGTTTTTCTGTTGATTCACGAATAAAACGCCTTTTGCAGGTTAAATGTGCAATTATCTAGATATCAAGAAAAACTTCATAATGTGACCCAATCTCTTTCGAAAGTGGCTTCTACAAAAGACCCTCTCGTGCCGAATGTTTCCGTCGAATATAAAGAAAACGAAGGTATATCCATTCCGTCACTGCCAATATTCCCGATGATACATCCTACAGACAATATAGGTGAAAATAGTATTTTTTTTGTGTATGGTTGAAGATAAACTTCAATTTTGTGGTTTTGAAACAGGAAAAGAAGAAGTTTCAAATTCGAAACAAACCGACGATGAAAATCGTGACAGTATAAATGTTGAACATCAAGATTCAAAATCTCCTTTGACTCGTCAAGTTACAGAAGATACATATACTCTGGAATACGAAAGATGTACTGCATGGGGAGATGTGAACACTCATACGTTAGGTATTGTTGAATCGTTTAAAATTTACATATATTTTAAATCAGATAGTTTAATTTTTATTTTATAGCTCCTTTGCTGAACGCTTATCAAGAATCGTTAATGGAAAAAGATGAACTTATCCGCGATTACGAAAAGGAGTTCAATCGTTTCACGACTAAATTAAAACAAATTTTAATCGAAAACGATAATCTTTATGCGATATCTGCGAAAACCGCGTCAGAGCTGACGACATTGCAAGAAGTCAACGGAATGGCTGTGAAAGAAAGGGATGATCTCAGAAAAGAAAACTCAACGATGAAAGGCAAATTAATCGAATTAGAATCGAAACTGAAAGAAATGCACGAATGTTACGAGCAGAAAGGTGTTTTTTTTGTTTTTTCTAAATGTTGTTAAGTATTTTTGATCTTCTCGTGATAGGTTTCGTTATCATTCCAGTTGAATCTATGTCCCGCGATTATACTTTTATTCATCAGGAGTATTTTAAAACTAAGACCGGCTTAGCCACCGTTCAAGGGCGATGTCAGGCATTGGAAGATCAGCACAAATCTTCTCAAATTGTTAAGACGATTCCTATTGAAACTCATATTGCGAAAATCGATGAATGCAAAAGGTACCCAATTTATTGTTTGCACTCATTTGAATTTTTATAAATTATATAACATTTTTGTTTAGATTATTCGATGATCTTAAAAATCGTTATGAATTAGATAAAAGTAAAATGTCGACAAGATTATCAGTTTTGCAAGAGAGCGTCGAGCTTTTGGAAAAAAGACATTTGAACGCTAGTAACGAAAAACATAATCTTGAGATAAAATTGAAGAAAAATGAAGGAATTTTAAGGTAAAATGTTGTGAAATATTTTCATTTAAATAATTTCATATGTTTTGCAGGTGAGGCATGTGAATGTTTATTTAAGATTTTTTTATTGGATGTACAGATGTTTTTTTTTTTCAAATACATATTAATCAAACGTCTTTAGATAGAAACGCAAACACAGATGCTGAAGTATTTTTTCTTTGACAAAAATTCTGTTTGTGACGTTTAGTCGATTGATTTGTGTTTTGCGTATAGGAGATATAAACGTATTACGGTTACACTTCGGAAGGAGCTGATGGCTTTGCAAACTTCGCGAGATGTTTTCAAAAGAAGAGCAACGAGGGCCACTAATCTGTGCCGGAAAATGGCGCTCATTTTGGACCAAGTGGCCGGAGATGACAGGATTCAACATCTCAAAACAGAAGCGGCGGTAAAACGATCTTTCGTATTGTTTGTGTGTTCCATTTTGTATGTGATTTGATTTGGTGGTTTAATTTAAGACGGTGCAAAAAGAAGCTCTTAAAGAATTGAACGCTGTAGAGGAAAGAATGAAAAAGCAAAACATGAATTTGATCAGAATTCAAGAAAATAATTCGGCAGAAATTACTAAATTGAAAGATGTCTTGAGAGAAAAAGATGCTATGATTGAAGCAATGAAGCAACATATTGATGGAAAAAGGTTTTTTTCATATATTATTGTTTTTTATTAAAAATAAATTTTATCATTTTAACTGTTTTTTTTATATAATGTAGATTAAAAAAATATTCTGGACATACGGATACAACAAGAATGTTACCAATAGATCTCATACAAACCAAAGCAGAACTCGTATCGTTAAGAAAGGGAGGTAGTCTTCCTGTAAAAACTAATAAAACATATTTGCCATCGTCTTCAATCATTCCTATTAAAGGTGGATATTTTATACAAAAGGATAAAAACAAATTATCAAACGAAAATACGTAATTTTTTTAATATATATACAATTTTGTTATTTATACTTCGAACAAAGAATAATAAAATATTGTTTAATGCTGTGATTTATTTTATGGTTGAATGTTTTGTATTTTGATTTATTTTTTATGAATAAATTTTTTGACAGTTTCCGATTTCGTTTTATATTTTTTGCATTTGAAAGGATAATAATTTTGGTATGACAAAATAGAGAAATACAAGGTATTAGAAAGGAAATGCTGGAAACATACTCTATATATAATGTAACATGTAGTAGCTGTAAATACTCTATTTTATATTTAAAAAAATGAAAAATAAACATTAAGTGTGTAAAAGCTTACTATATTTAGTACTATGTTTAAGCTTATTCTATAATATATTTTTTCATGCACTTTATATTATATTTACCACGGAGCTTCACCCTAGTTTTTTTTATTTTATCTATCTAGTATTTGCTATTATGTAACAAAACTATTTCACCTTAAATTATATAGAATGTTATGTAGAAAAGTTTTTTATCGTCTGTAAAAAAGTGTTTTTTTACTACAGAAACCACATTTTTCAGAATTTTTGAGCTTTATCACTAAGCCCAAAGCTATGATTTTTTATTCTTTTAAATAGGCACAATAATTTAGAAATAAAATAAGTGAAAAAAAAATTCGAAAACATTTTTAATTCCAATAGGTAAAATAAATTTTAAGGAAACTTTGTATTTTAGCATTTGGGAGCAAAACAGGAGTTTTGATTTCAACTCTATTGTAAAATGCAGAGGAATGATACAAACTAGAACATAAAAACAAGGTTTTAATTAAATTATTGAATAAAAAAGATGCGCTAGTGTCATTTGTGCGCTATTTCATGTGCGCTAGTGTCATTTGAGCAAACGTCTGAGGATCATAATATTTGATCAAAAACACTTCAACTGAATCCGGTTTAGCTGTCAAAATACTCCATAACCTCTAAATTGTCTAAATATTCTTCCGAATGTCTAGAGCTCATCAGAATCCCATCTCAAAGATCGACAATCCATGTTTGGAGGTCATTTGATTTATTATGTCATATTTTCTTAAATGTTAAAATTTCTATAATTTTGTATTTATGAGAACTAAATATTTCGAAAAATCGATCAAACGTTTGATTTTTCGTTTTTATCAAACTTTATTCATTCATAACATGTTCCTTGATATTCCAGGAACAAAAGAAATCGTTCACATGTATGGAAAATAACAATTTTGAGCAAACGAAATGTCAAGCATTTTTTGAAAATTATAAAAATTGTAGGAAGTATTGGGTGAGTTCAAAGATACTTTATTTTTATTGAAATTGAAAAAAGTGATACAACAACATTTATACGTAACAGGAAAATGTAAAAGATGAAAGAAAAAGAAACGGAATATCACCTGCAATGCCAAATTCAGAAGAAAGAGAGAAAATAATGCAGCAACGTCGCTTAGCGATGCAAAGCTAAAATACTATTCGCATAAACATAATATAATATACTACGTAGTCATATAATTATATTTTTATTATTCAATAAAAAGATGAAAATAGCTTAGAAAAAATTATGGCTTTTTTCTTTAAAACTGTTTCTCATTATGTAATAAAAGGAAAATAACTGAAGAACACTTTAGTGATCTTATTTTTTTCTAATTTATCTCAGGCAATCAAAGCCGGTTTTCAAGAATTTTCACTACCAGAAAATTTATAGATTGAATAATCGTTCTCCATAGTTTTCCCCATGCATCATTTTCACTCCCGTGAAGAACTTTCTTCGATCAATTGTTCTCAGCACTTCGTTTACAGATTTCACTCACAGAATTAACAATTATTAAATGTTAATGACAATTCGTTTAGCGTCAATGTTGTGAAATAATCTTCGTGAGTGAAAATGATACGAAAGAAAATTCAGAACAATATTCGTTCTTAAAAAAACTATTAGTGAAGAATCTCATAACCATCAAAGACTCATTTGAATTCCAACTGTCAATGGTAGTTTACATTTCCATATCCTCATCATATAACAAAATAATATATCCAAAATTACGATGTTATCATCGGATCGTCATCCTGCAACGAAAATGGTGTAAGCCAATCATAGAAAATAATCTAAAAATCTCAGCAATGCATAAAAAAATACAATATAACGAAATAAAAGAGTATTTCATGGGTTGAATAGTTTTAATCATTAGTTTCCTTTTCATATCTGAAACATGTAAACAGTCATAAAAAAAAGTATCGCATATTTGTACAATACAATAAAAATCAAAATGATTGTAATGTGGGAATGTTATATGAAAATAATTTCCACCAAACGAAAAATAGTCGATAATGATATGTGAAAATTTAATAAATATGTAAAACAACTAAACTTTCATTTAAACTATTTAGGCGAATTATAAGTTATTTTGTACATTTAATTTTAAATGTTTTTAACTTTCTAAATTACCATATACATATACACATTCAAAAAATTCTTTTGAATAATGCAATATACAAAAATTATAACTATAAAATTTCCTATCGATTACTGTATATGTAAATATATTGTAGTAATTATTATTTAAATTGTAAATAGGCACGTTAAAGGAATAATATAAAACATCAACGTAAACTAAAAATTGGTCGAAATATAAAGGGGGCGTTACAAGAAGTGGAAATATTATATTCTATTGAAAATTATCTTTAACTACGTGTTATTGATCAAAATTAACATAAAAAAGTTCATTTTCTTATAATTATTATTACAATAACTTAAATTTCAAATTGATTTTCATCGATCTTTGAAAATAAATTAAACATTTGAAATATTAAAAAAAGTATTCTACGAACTAAACATAAATGAACACAAATTTTTAACTTCTTATTACCAAAACAGAGTATGTTATTTGAAACATTATTATAATAACAAAGATATTACATTTACATGAATTTTATAAGTAGAACTATATTATATAGCTTAAAAAATTATCGATGGAATTCGCTAATAAATATCTCTCGTAAAGCTACTTCGCCAAATTATATATTAAGAAAAATAAATAAACTGTAATTCGACAATTTTTCAGAAAGTTTTGGTAAATTTTAAGCGTATATGATTAGAAATTCTCACTCATAACAGTAAAAAATAATTCTTAACATTTCTTTTGCACGTGACCTGAAGTATGTTTGAACAAATTTAAATTTTACAACTTCACAATCGTCCAAAATGCATTCATTTGCCAAGTCATATATTAAAATTTTGTACAATTTGATTCGTAGAAGTGTTCGTTCTTCAAGAAACTCGTTAAAATGTTGAAAATAATCAAAGCATTATAATTTTTTAATGAATCGACATTGGCTAAAGCCAAATGTATTAAAAATTTATGACAAATCTAAGATTTCAACTAATAATTGCAACAAAATTTAGCTCCGATGAAAAATTCGCCTATGGCGACAGTAATTTTGTAAAAATAGAGCAAACCTATTGAAAAAAGGTGAACAAATTATCGACAACATTGTGATATTTCTGAAACTATCTCCGAAGTATAGAAAGACTTGGAATATATAATATACATAAAAACCTTATTAATAACAGGATTAGTTTATATATGTCGCGCTTCGTTTATGAAATTGCTACATTTGCGTATAACACAAAAAGTTTTATCTTATGAGAACTATACATAGTTATTGATGCTTTTTGAAACTAAACTATTTCACTGTCTGAAATTCGAACTTCTTTTTCATTATCTTCTTTTCCAAATCAAGAAATTCTAGCTTTATAGATAACAATTAGAGCATAAAACTAAAAAAATCAAACCCAACCTAACTAAATCATTGACACTTCCGAGATCACGAATAGGAAGGGATATGGAAACGAAGACAATAAAAAAGAAAATTTTGATTAAAAAATGTTGCAATTTCATAAACGAAGCATAACATATAAAAAAAAAAGAAAATGACAAAACTGACATCAACGAGAAATTCTCAACATTAAAAAGTTTATTCGTCCAAAATTTGTCAATTCGATTTTCAAAATGGACAATAGTTAAGAAGTATTCAGATGATACAAATAAATTTTTGGGTTGATCACGTTTCAAATAATCTTAAAAATAACATTGTGTAAACAGTAAAAAGCAATAAACTTATTTAAAAAAAAATGTAGCTGCCGACTTCCTAAATAAATAAAAAGGAATGAAAAAGCATAGTCTCAACGTTGAAAAATAATCTCAAATCGCTTATGGCGTGATCCACAACCATACAATTATTTATAATACAGTAATAGAGATATTCCTATCGAATATGCTGAATGCGTTACGCAGAGTAACGACGAAAATATACATTTGAGTTCAGCATCAACTAGATCTCACTATCCTATCTAAGAATGAATAGATTAATAATTAAAAAAATCTTTTTATAAAAATATACACAATTGACTTCAATAACAATGGCTTGCTAGCAATGTACATTTACTAATTGTCTACGTAAAATTATTATCTGACTAAATTTGACTCGTTTCATTTTGCACGGTGAATTGCATACTCGCACGTCATTTATATTCGTATGTTACAATATTTGGAAATGATATTATCTGTAAAGATATGTTGTATTAACATAAATAGACCAGCCATAAAAATAATGTGCAAAGTTGAACCGTCCGTTGATGGTTTGAGTTAAATAAACGAAAAGGGGTTGATTCTCTTAACATATTTATGCGTTTAAGTTTTCAACTAGGAATAACATCTTAATGAGGGTCAGGAACTCATAAGGCAGCCATTAGTCTTGATGTTTGATTTTGAAACAGTCCACTTTGAAATGTCGACACATCTGCCTGACCTGAAATCATATAAATTTAAATCCGATCGTTTTTCGAATATATAATTAAAGTCTGATTCAGAAAACTCACCACACAAGCGCCATAATGCAAGTGTAATCCGATAATGAATAAACATATGGAATATGACATTAAAAGTTCTAGTCTGGGCATTTGAATGCCGATGAAAATCGCCAAAGCAAATGGAACTATGAGTAAATTGAGTGCTTCACATTTAGTGTTACTCATTTGGGCGACGATTAATCGAGTCTGCAAAGTAAAATATCGATCGTAATCGTCTCGAAATAGAACTGAATTAATTTAATTATGGGTGCAATTTAACTGTGCATTGAAAAAATATAGTTAGTGCCTTAAAAAGAAATACTTGTGCATTAGAATTTGAACGATATGTATTATTTCTGGAGCATTAAAGAATCTCGTAATGACCTTCATTTTATTTATAGTGTGCAATGAAAAATTATTTTATGCATTATAAAGTGAGCATTAAAAAATTTGAAATGAAAAATAGTTTGAGTATTGAAATTATCAAGTGGTGACAACATTGATAGAGTAAAGTTTTCCACAAATAATACAATAAAATACAAGTGTCAACGTTTTTTTTGTTAAAATTTTAAAAACATTTAAAAAATTTGATTAAATGTGTTTTTGGAATTTTGTACTGTTCACATTTACGGCATTGCCCATCCTTTATTCATATTCATTCTAAGATACAGATATTATTTCAATGATCAAAATATTTTTTTGAAAGCACATATTTCAATGCTCATGCAAAATGTACACATTATTTTTTTAATGCACACTAGTTTTATTAAACGCTCAAGGCAAATGTACATATATTTTATGTAATGCACATTTAAATTATCCCTTTTAATCATTCACTAACAGTAACATTGCTGAAAAGTGTTGCGACTATAGTATACACGATGCGAGGATCATAATTAAGAACATCGTTCGGCGACAAAGCAATCCAAACGGTGCTCAACACTATGATACTGAGAAGTGCCCATAAAGGACGAATGGCCTCCATCAAACTATGGTCTTTTCCTGTTTTGTCACGGTATGATCTGTGAACGAAAATCTCGATAAGCAAGAGAAACATAATCTAACAATAAGTAATACTATGAAAAATGTACACTGACATATACACATTCCACATAGAAACCGGTATATTACATCCGAAAGAAGTCACATGAATTAAGAGTTCGAAAAAGGAACCAGAATTGAGTCCGAAAGGAAAGTCGACTTTCCACATATGATGACCATATATCCCAGTGGCTATGAAGACAAATGCAGAACTCTGTAAAAAAAAAAGTGTAAATAAAATATAATATTATAAATCGATCGTTGATAATCGTAGTACTAACAATCATCCCGAAGTCGTATCCCCACGGCAAGAAAAGCACTCCCGTATTGTATTTTTCCCAATGACTAAGATAAAAGCTGATCAATATATTCCACAAAACGAAATAGAACCTCCACACATTGATCGTATGATCAACACGACTAAAACAAGAATATAAACAGATGGGTACGAGCGAAGCTGTCCACGAATCGAGTCCATGATCGAATAGTTCGCCCAAAGGACCCGACGATTTTGTTCTACGGGCCTGTTTACCGTCGATTCCATCTGAAAGAAACACGACATATCAATTCAACACAATCAAACATATGACATATATATTTTACAGTGATTAGTTATACCCAAAGTGTAAGCTACGAAAAGAGAAGTTCCGATAAGTAACCAAAGCCACCGAGGAAGAGGTGAGATCGACGGGGAAACCGGAGGTTCAGCCGACGCCACGAAATTGTAATCGAAATAGGCAACTATCAAGAAATTGAATGCGGTCATTAAAAAACCGCCAAATGTCATCAGATTCGGCGCAACCCATCTGGGCATATACTAAAAATGGGAAGACAGTTTGTTATGAGCGTATCAAATACACGGAGGAGCTTCAAATATACTCACTTCCACCAATCTGTTCCAAAACGGGTGCATAATATATACGCTGATAGGGCTGGTGTCCAATGAACTGTACTGTAAGATAAAGAAAATTGTTTCGTTTAGATGTAATTCGCATGTTATATTACACCGACAATCAATAATGCATTCATAACGCGTAATATCATTGGAACATAGCATATATTCAATTAATCAAATGAAGAATAGCCGTAAATCAATTTCGAGTATGAGATTAAGTATGAGCGCATATATGCTTTGGATATGTTCACCGTTTCATCAAAGAATCCTAAAACATTCTGAAGTTTCATCTGAACTGAAATATGAAGTCTTTTCAGATACGTTTCAGCGTTCAGTATTGGAGGTAAAAATAGAAATGCAATATATTGATTATTCCTATTCGTATAATCAGGGCTATTATAATGAATGTATTGAGCCCTTTTTGATAGTTGCAGGAAATGGGTCATCAATTTTACGTTTCGCCTAGTAATGCTCAGCAGAGTTGGTCAAACTTTTTTTAATATGCAATTTATTTAAGATATAGTGAAAACGTATTATTATAGAAAATATAAAAAAGGTTGGGTTAGATTAGGTTTTGGTTCGATAGTGTGAGAAGTTATAATAGAAAAAGCGAATTTCGAGAAAGAAATCTTTATTTGTAAGTACGAATTTTCTAGAGTAAAAATGTAATAAAAGATGAAGAGTAAAAAAAGGTTGGGTTAGATTAAGTTTTTTTTTTTATCAAGTGTCAAAAGTTAGAATAGATAAAGTATATTTAGTCAAAGAAACCTTTATTTCTATACAGATCTGTTCTTAATTCTGAGAAGTCTATTTCTGTCTCTGTAGTAAAAATATATTAAAAATAAGGTTGGATTAAGGTTAATTTTTTTAATAAAATATATTTCGACAAACGAATAAATTCTGTATAGTAAAAATATACAACCGATAATATCACTAGCTGAACCCGCAGACGTTGTCCTGCCAGTCTGTATTATAACAACTTATAAACGAATAAATTGAGTTTTAGTAGTATTTTCAATGATCAATTTAATATTAATTATTGTCACAATCAATACGCGGCGCCGGCTTCGTGCTTGTACGCACATTTTATTTTCATATTAAAACAGCGTCAGATCGAGTTGCAAAATGGTTTTATTGATACAAAAACCTTCCCCACAAAAAAATACATATACATGCCAATTTTAATAGTGATCGGTCGAACGGTGTTAGAGTGAAACACGCTCAAATATATATACAAACACCCATTTTTATATATACATATATATGTTACAGTTTGAGTGTCCACTTAAAAACTAGTCTGTTTATACACCTTGAAACAGCTCTAGTCCAATTGTTAACGTGGTGCAATAATTTAAGTTGTTATCACTCAGATAACGCTCTTATGCTAAATATAAATAAGATGAAAATTGGTATGTCAACTAATAATCGAAAAATACGTAGTGATACGTCGTGTCAGTTTGAACTTCGAGAGTTTGTTTTGAACATGTTTTCACAACTCAAGCTAAAACGCTAACCCAACGTAACCCAAGCACGATACTTATGATGTATTTTTTTTAGTTTAGACGCAATTATATGTAGGTAAAATTTGACAGTTGACATTCAAACTAAAATCGATAGTTTGAGTATACCCAAACTAGTATGGGTAAACAAATAAAAGTGAACACTTGAACTGTGACAGATATATAGAATACGAATATTTCTCATCAGAACATTTATTCGATTAAAATATTCATATAGGAATCAACAAAACACATAAACAGATTACTTCAACAATACAGAACCGATAAGACAAACCATAGCAACGCCCAAAATACCCATCAACAAACAAAACAAACCCGGCGTAACGTAAAAAAACCCCAAAATCGCACGGATACCAACCGCAAACGTACAAAAACGAAAATCCACACTCCGACCCGACCGAATTTCGCGATTCGAACGTCACAAACGTGGGGACATCCACGGCAACACGCACGCGAAGGAAGACACATACGCACACGGGGGTATGCGATCGCAGGAAAGATGGGGCATCGGTTTTTCAGGTTAAGACCGACGGAACCGGTTCCCGAGACGTCTTCGTCGCCGATTCGAATATTCAACGCCCGAAAAAAGTGTACACAGCCATCTTCGTGCCTTTGTTTCGCCAATTGGAAACGATAGCTGTCACTAAACGAGAACCCCGCCTAAAAAAGCCGAAGTAGGTAGGAATTTCGGCGACATGACGTTTCGAACCGCGCCAATAATACACATACACTTTTGCACAACCGCGCGAGAAGGTCGCGAACGTTCTTATAGGTTATGTCGGCGGCTTCGAACGCGGATCTGCGAATACGACATTTTTTTCGCCGGTTTGAGGTCGACGACGCCGCGCCGAATCGATCCGTTCCCATTCGAATTCCGATCAGAATACCGAAAAGGATGCGAAAATGTGCAAGGATCGGGAAACGAGAGATCCGTAGGTGGCGATGCGGGGGGGCGAGGGCGGGGGCGCCGGTGAACGTTCGGATTTGCGGCGTATTTGCGCGCGACCCGCGTTTTGTTTTGTGAAAATATCGTTCATTATCAAACGGATGGGGGTCCGATTGGCGTACCGGCGTTGTGGGGGCGTGTGGCGGCGCGCGCAGCGGCGTACGCGTGATGACACACGACAGGATCGGCGTTGCCCGACTGACTGAGTCTGACAGCGAGACGCTGTTGCAGTGCTGCCACTCGGCGGAAAGCGCCCCACCCGTTGGAGACGTTATTGAGGGGTTGCCAGAGGGGAAAATTTGGAATGAAGGTTGTTTGTGATTTGGATTTGGTGCTTTTGGAGTTGGTTTTGTGTGTTTTTTTGACGATTAAATGATATAAGCGCACAAAGCATCGGCACTCGACGATGTAAGGGAAATTTTTTTTTGTAAAATGTGACATTTATGTGAGGGGTTCGGCAGTTAATAATGCTGAGCACCAAAATTATAAAATTAAGTTTGTTATATTTACTACAAAAATTAATAAATAATTCCACATACTCTCAAAAGGTAACAGTATTATATCGGGTTACTCCAAGTTTTATTTGCATCTAAATGCACATACACTGTTTTTTTAAAACTGTTTTTATTAATATCTCCAAAGGTGACAAATGTCGCTCTGCCTTATTTATTGCCTAGCCCCTCATATCATTCAGTGTGCATTCGTACTGATTGATTTATTATTAAATTATTTCATTTGTTTTTCTAATTTTTCGGTTCTTAAGCGACAGTAGAACACAGGACTGTTGGTGTGTTCTAGTGTCAGTTTGTTTTATTGCGTGTGTCGAGTGCCAGATTTATATTAGATATAATATGAGGCCCTAGGCTATTTTACTTGCGAGGCTCCTTTACCAGTGTCGGGTTAAGTCGAATGGAGACCGTAAGCGGTAAAATATTTCGGAACCCTGCCCCCTTCGAATTTTTATTTATTCCTTAATTTTAAATTTTCAAAAAAAAACTCAATGCTTATTAAAATTATTAGAAACATGAAAAAAAAAACAAAAATAAGGTCCACGCTTTTTAAAATTAATCGATGCTTTTCAAAACTTTTCAAAATTATATGTGGAATACGTGTAATTACTGTAGTTTGGGCAAACGTCTGATCACCAGTTATTTAAAATAATTTGATAATATGTGCAAGTATTTTGCTGATATGAAATTATTCAAACAGTATGATATTTTAAATTAATCACTTTTCGCGTTATAGCAAATAAATAATAGATTGGTTATTGAAAAATCCTTTTTTCATTTACTTTTAATTTCGCGAAAGAGTCATCTATGTTGAAAATTTAATATTACATACATTGTTCGCCTTGAAAGTCCTTAGGTTAGATATAAGTAACGACAGTTGTGTCAAGTGTGATTCTATCTCAATTTGGTATAAAAAACTTTCGAATTTGCTTCGGTCACCTGTTCTGCTCGTGTATATTTGACAATAATAAATTCATAAGTCTATAAAGTCAATAGTTTAACCTTACCGGTCAAGTGCCGGTAGACGAAGTTAAGCAACGTGTGGTGTGGTCAATAAGTAGATAAGATCGCATTTCGTTTACCGAAAATAATTTAATGAAGATCATTTTTTAATTGTTAAGAGTCACTAATTACAACGTATAAAAAATCATCATCATCAAATGAGTACATTTCGTTGGAAATCATTTATTTTAATGGAAAAATTATTCTGTTTCGTTCATGTACGAACAAATATTCAGTTAAGAATTTTTGAACGTTATTACAGTACTGTCATTCGTAACGTATTCTTGCCAGTTTGTACCTTTTCGTTATACGCCTGTATTGTCTTATTAGATTTACTAGTATATAGGCCCGATGTTAATAACATCGGCTGTGGTTTTGTTAAGAAACGGAAAACGATAAAATGTGAA
>JAOXNN020000028.1:487232-497760 GCA_028571205.2 Hydropsyche betteni | reverse complement strand
CATAATTTTGCATAGATATATTTAATTTTTATTTTATTGCGCAATAGTATGGTTATCAATACACAACCGATGTTATTGACATCGGGCCTATATACTAGTAATTTTATAAAAGCAAAAAAAATAATCGTATCGACGCGTCGTTTTAAAGTCGTGAGCGTCATCTAACAGACACACAGACGGACATACAGAAATCCACTATTATATATAGGGGATACGGGATGTAGTTGTATTATACTATGTAATCATTCGGTATTCGATTTTCTGATTTGTTTTCGATTTAAAATTGACACTTTTACGAATCTTTTCTAGTTTTGTATATTACATTAATCACTCGCTAATTAAATACACATTCTCATACATAATTCACGATTTGACGAATCGTGCGAAAACGCCAACAGAACAAAAAAACATTAGCACAAAATAATAACACGTTAAAGCAAACATTCCTTTCACACATTCCGAATAAAGCATCAAATTATACTGCGTCGGAACGGGGAAACGCCAAACGAAACAAATCGAAAGAAAAAAACGGGAATCATAAAACAAAACGAGAACATTAAGACGCATTCATTAGTTTCCCACAGAAATCCGACATTTTCTACGTTGTCCTATATAATCAACGGGGTATACCCGTTCACGACTTCGTTTTCCGAAAACCGTCCTTTCGAATGAAAAAAGACCGAAATTGGGACACGCGAAACTTTTTACATATAATTAAAACGTAGACGAAGGTTTGATGAAGAATTTGTTGAATAAATATGTTTTTTGTGATGTATTTCGATATGCTATGACAATTTGATCACGGAATTTATATATTTTGCAGATCATTAGTCCATTTGTATTTGCCTCGATCTAAAACTTCGATCAAAACAAATCAATTTGCCGAAAAACCTAATCTAGCCCCCAATGATGTGTATTTATGACCGATCCAAATATACTATGATGTTTACCAAATACACCTGGACTGTGACGTATTTAAAAACTAAATTTCATATTAGTTTTTTCTTTGATTTTAAAAAAACTTTTCTTTTGAATTTACATACTAATTTTCACGGTGTTATTATTCTTATGAAATGTCCTGGAAAGTTTTTTCATAACACCTTCGGTTCATTTGTTAAATTAGATTGAATTGCGATTTAATCCAAAAAACCTTTATATTTTTATTAAATTTTATTTAAATACCACAAAAAATAAATTTGATAAATTAATAGATTAAACTTATTCGATAATTAATATTTTGAATATAGAATGTAACGCAATGAGTAAATTTTAGCTGATTTCGTTTATTAAGATATAGGTAATTCAGAATGACACTTGGTTTTTAATCATAAAATCTTTTAAAAAAACATTAACACATTTATTATATTATCAATTTTTCAAATTCAATAAATTTGTCATATTTCATAATAAATCTTGTTTATATTATAGTTGCCTTCTTTTACAATCACGTTTCATCAGTTTGATCCGTTTTAAGCCTTTCATATTAATTTTATTAAAAAATTAAGAAATCGTATGAATTTTAAAGTTTTAAAAATAATTTTGCCGATGTTTATACAAAATTGTTGGAAACACGTCACTTTAAATTTCGCTCAATTGAATTTGTGACAAAAATCGAAAAGTACCTTCACCGTTTTCTCGATAACTTTTTTAACAATAAATTTTCGAAAACATTAGTTGAAATATGTATAAAAATTATTATTTACGTGATTTTTATTCAATTATAACATGTGCGAAAATATGATATTGTCACGCCATGTATAGATGTCACTGTAGTTTTAAATATCATAATTAAAAAAGGCAAAAAATTAAATGGCCAGAATTTTAATAATGTTTTGATCAGAATTTTAATCAAAGACGGTCAAAATAAAATGACGAATTATCAGAATAAAATAATAAATGGTCAGAATTTAATAACGAAACGTTTAGGTTAGGTTAGGGTTTTTAATATTATTCTGTCCATTTGATATAAATTCTGACAAACCCAGTTAAAATTCTGACCAAAATATTCTGACCAAAACATAATTCTGACCATTGTCAAATAAATTCTGACCATTTAAATGGTAGCCATTAAAAAATGCGATTGATTTTTTTTTTTTTATAAAACGATAGATTTTTCTTTACACGAAGACAGATATCGAACAAAATTATACTTTGGTGTCAAAAAAAAGCGTACGGCCATAAATCAAGCAACGACGACCATTCCCCTTGATAAATTGCCTCATTATGGCGCTGGCGCACTTTATTGTGATTCCTGGCCACGGACATTAAACATTTCTCCCGGTCCCAATCCGGCTAAAACAAAAGAGTATAAAAAGGCCGATTTTTGTGAAATGGCCGCCTTTTTTTCATAACACTAAGAAATCGTGCCATCGATCCGAGCGTTCTTCTCAAACTTTTTCGATAGACCGAATTATTTTTACTCGGATCGTACAAATTTGACAGACCCGGCTTCGCGCGGATTCGGATAGATACGTTGTTGAGTTTCAATTTTACATTTGGTACTATTGTGTTAGAGTGGCGCAAATTATCAGTACAATTACACGATTATACAAATCGATGTCAAATCTTCAATTTGTAGCTAAAATATAAAATGTGTATACACCATTTTGAAATTTTTCACTTTAAACTGAATGTAAAGATTAGGTAAACGCCACATATCTCGTTGTCAGTCAAAATATATTTATTAATGAATGTTTGGTTAGGTTAGATTTATTAATCGTACTTTATTCAATCGAGTATTCGAATCGAAAATAAGTAGTAATATTTTAATTATAACAAATATCTTTTTAAATCGACATTATAAATGTATTATAAAACATTATAGAATTTTTACATAGTGTTAATACGCTTTGTAATTTCACTACAAATCAGCGTTTGACAACAGTGACAGTCCGAAGGCAAATAAGGTAATTTCTAATGGTGGCAAATTTTGAAAAGTGGCAAAATAAATTAAGTAATAACTCTCCTTAAAATATAATTTAAATATCTATCTACAATATTAAAATTATTATAGAAAAAATCGTTTGAACTATTATATATTCCTAGAAAAGGGAAATTTTAAGTTTTGTCTAACAACGGAACATTGTTCCGGAATATCACTGTTTGACAACTAGCGATTTATTTGAATAAATCACTGCAACACGAACGTATAATACCTACATTTTAATATTATAATATAAACTAGCGCACTATAAACCGAATCGTAGCTAATTTGGCAGACCCAGCTTCGCACGGATTCGTTGCGTCAATTAGACATTTCAACGAATCCATACTACAAATAAAACGTTTTCAAACCACACAAATTTGAGAAGCCTTCATAAAGGTCGGCCAGGGTTAATTTCGACCCTATGTCGGTGTGAGAATAGAAGACCGTCCAAACGTAAAGACAGTTTAATGGCCGACCTTTCGACAGACCCTCCTAATCGTTGATTATACCCCAAAATCGACGCGATCATGATACTCCATGACCTTCTAAGAATTCACAGAACACTCGTATTTTATTAAGTCGAAAAACCGCCAAAGATTGACCTTTGAAAAGTGCACAAATCAATGTGAGAAAAATCGTACAATTTATACAACTTTGCTTCCTGTTCTTGTTAATTAAATCTATCTATATACAGAAATCTATAAAAAAAATCGTTTATGTTCGTTGAAATTATTCAATACGTCTAATTATGTAATATAATTAAAAATTCACGCAATTATCGCATCTAAAGTAATTACGTATTAATAAGTCATTTGTGTGCAATAACACATCTTCTTTTCGCTGCGATAATACTCCATACGATAAAGTCGTTATGGACTGAATTGGTCTAAAAGTGTCGCGTATTAATAAAATTTTTAGTCAGTTCGCACGATTTTTATCCTAATTATATATTTTTGGCAAGCTTGTGTCTCATCTGTTTCGAAAAACGGTTCGCACGGTTTCGGAATTTTGATCCGAGCCACGCAATGCACGTTTTGTCAAATGAGAGGGAAATATTTGGATTTTTTTTTAATTCATGTAAATAATACGGCTACTTTGATGTTCGGCAGGGTTGCCAATTTAAAAGAATACATAGCGCGATGATTATTTTATTCGACGGATTCGTACGTTTTCGTTCGGCGTCTACAAATAAAGTCGCACGAGTGTGGTCGTAAAACGCGTCGTTATCGCCACTAGGAAACGCTGTCCGGCGCCAAATTACGACTCGTTCACCATTTATCTACAATTCACAATTTTTAATGGCCGCCCGGCTGCGGTCGAAGACGAATCTAAAACATTTTATAATAGAAATAATTGCGTCATAAAACCGAGATACGCGTATTGTACGAATATCCGTCATATTTTCGGAGTTCTTTCAAATATATTATTTTTAATGTATTTCAGATTATTATGAAACATTTTGTAATTATGTTTTTTTTTGTGAAAAAAAACGCTAAAAATCTTGCATTTTACGTGAAATTGAAACAAAATTTGATATTTGTATCAAAATGATTTTTTCGACTGACAACTTCAAAATTCTCATCTTCTATAATATAATGAGCCCTTTTATGATTTACAATGTAAAGCATTACTTTTGTGATTTTCGATGCGCTTTTTAACCACATTATGAAACTCTGTAGTTAGCAATATGAGTCTTTCCCAACCTTTCATAGATATATCGTAAGACACGTCAATTATCATATTTATCAGATAATGTTGAACATTTATTTTTTTAATAACACCAACAAAGAAGAATGATTTTTTTGCATTTTTCATTCAAAACACAATTACGTTAATGTTGCGTTAACATATATGATATTATATAAGATTAAAGTAATTATTTCATAATCAACAAACTATATTATCGTCTTTAAAAACCTTAATTTTCACGTTTTTCTGAAAAGTGGTCAACCACAGGTGCACGATCGACCTCTGGTGTCATTACCTTACTAAATTTATTTTGATACCATTAGGCATTGCTTTATTTGTTTTTGACGTCGGGACGTCAATGTACATATATTATATAATATCTGACATACATCTTTTTATTTGTGATAAAAGCAAACAGTCAATATTTTAAGTTCCATTTGTTTATATTTTATGTTTATTTGAAATTATCTTCCAAAACATGCATCCATAATACTCATACAGATACTCTTAATACTCAAATACTCTCGATACTCAGATGCTCTTGATACTCTGATGCTCCTGATACTCAAATGCTCTTGATACTCAGATGTTATTGATACTCAGTTGTTCTCGATACTCAGGTGCTCCTCAAACTCAGATATTCTTGATATTAAGATGTTCTTGATACTCATTATCAGATGCTCTTGATACTCAGATGCTCTTAATACTCAGATATTCTTGATACTCAGATGTTCTTGATACTCATTATCAGATGCTCTTGATACTCAGATATTCTTGATACTCAGATGTTCTTGATACTCAGATGTTCTTGATACTCAGATGCTTTCGATACTCAGATGTTCATGATACTAAGATGCTCTTGATACTCAGATGCTTTTGACACTCAGTTGTTCTCGATACTCAGGTGCTCCTCAAACTCAAATGCTCTTTATACTTGATACTCAGATGCTCTTGATACTTATATGCTCTCGATACTCAGATGCTCATGATACTAAGATGCTCTTGATACTCAGTTGTTCTCGATACTCAGGTGCTCCTCAAACTCAAATGCTCCTGATACTAAGATGTTCTTGATACTCAAATGCTCTTAATACTCATATCTTCATACTCAGATACTCTTGACATTCTTGATGCAAGACAATCATCAATAATGGAATATTTTTCCAAAAAGTGAGGTAATCTAAATACTTACTAATATAAATACACAGTCCACACAATTCATCACTCAACCTCAACAAACATAACAACCGACACCACACACGAACGATCAATCATGCTAAAACCCTTACGTGCCCCGAATGGCGAAACGCGCCCTAATCACGTCGCAGGACTCCTCGGCGCCGAAACTTCCCACGACAGATCGCGAAGCACAAAAGCACCATTGATTGGCGACCTCCCGAGGGACCGGAGGATCGAACGCGTCCTTAATTCCTCCTCTTTCCCAGACTTTTGCACCGGCGCGGGGGGAGGGGTGGCGGCTAATTTAATTAGACACGGGGAACGTGACCAGAATTGGGGCCGTGCGAGGAAGCACAGGTAGCCGCGGGGGACCCGCCCACATGGGGGCCCTCGTGGCCTAATCAGCCACGCCTATGCGGTTAATCAATTAGTTGATGCCGTTGATGGCGTTGATTGCGTTGTCTTCGATCCGTTTCGGGCATTTGTCCGACGGTGGCGCTTTGTTCGGTGGTGGGGTTTTTTGAAGTTTTGCGGTAGGGATGGGAAAGGTTTTTGGTTTTTTTTCGTCGTGTTTTGATTTAATGGTGGTCAGTATTTGAACATGGATACTGACCGTTTGTATTAGGTGGTCAGTGTGCATCATTATTGAAGAGTTGATGCCGTTGATTGCGTTGTCTTTGATCCGTTTCGGGCGTTTGTCTGACGGTGGCGCTTTGTTTGGTGGTGGGGTTTTTTGAAATTTTGTGGTAGAAATGGGAAAGGTTTTTGGTTTTCTTGGTCATATTTTGATTCAATGGTGGTCAGTATTTGAACATGGATACTGACCGTTTGTATTAGATGGTCAGTGTGCATCATTATCGAGGAGTTGATGCCGTTGATAGCGTTGTCTTTGATCCATTTCGGGTGTTTGTCTGACGGTGGCGCTTTGTTTGGTGGTGGGGTTTTTTGAAGTTTTGTGGTAGGAATGGGAAAGGTTTTTTGATTTTTTTGGTCTTATTTTGATTCAATAGTGGTCAGTACTCAAACATGGATACTGATCATTTGTATTAAGTGGTCGGTGTGCATTATTATTGAAGAGTTGATGCCGTTGGTTGCGTTGTCTTTGATCCGTTTCAGGTGTTTTGTCTGACGGTGGCGCTTTGTTTGATTGTGGGGTTTTTTGAAGTTTTTTGATAGAAATTGGATTTTTTTGATCTTATTTTGATTCAGTGGTGGTCAGTATTTGAACATGGATACTGAACATTTGTATTAGATGGTCGGTGTGCATCATTATCGAGAAGTTTGTTTGACAATGTTGCTTTGTTTGATGATGGGAATTTTTTTCAATTTGGCGGTAGGAATTATAAAGGTTTTAATTTTAATTCACTTGTGATCAGTATTTAAACATTAATAATGATCTTTTTATAGACGTGTTCAGTATACATTATTATCGATGAGTTTGTCATAATATTTTTACTAAGCATGCTTTATAAGGACTTTGTTGAATATGTTACAGCCAAAACGTTTAATTTCACAAAATTATAATGTGAGTTTAGAAATTAGTGTTATGTATATCTGACGCTATGTTTGTGTAATCGCTTCATCTATGAAGTGAAGTGAAAAATCTTGATTTGTCTATGAAGCTTAACATCTGGTATCGTATAGGCATCATCTAATGTAGATGCATAATTTAACGTTTTCTATCAAATATGTCAGTTATGCGAAATACTTATGGAAGGCATTAAAATTTCTTTAGAACGCCTGATTCTCTGTCCAAAGTATTTGAAACTTTTGACACATGAACGAAAAAAAGGTTTGCCACCTCTGTTGAATACAAAATTTACACTCAAAATTCATTCTTTTACAAATCGAAAAAATTCAACCTTTTTGAATTCGATTTGTAAGCAGTTGAATTTTATTTGAAAAGGCTGAATCTGATTTATCAAGGTTAAATTTGGAGTGTAAAATCTGTAGATAGCTATTCGAAGAAATTGACAATTTCATTCAACGATTCAAAAATATCTTATCAAAAAAGAACACTGCAACATTTTTCAAATCCAAAAACAACGTTCGCATTCTCAAAACATCACTCCGTATCGAAACAAAAAGCGAAAATTCAGAACGCGCAAAAAGTCCGAATCGAAAAATTTTCGTAACAAAAAAAACTCCCGCGCGTGCACTTTTCGCAACGGCCCGCAATGGTGGCACGCCTGTCTCGGGGCTACCACGACACCGGGACGGGGCGCAGTGGCACGCACTCGGGGCCTCACGACCCGCCACTTATTTGCCGGCAAGAGCGATTCGCAAGACACTCTCCGATACGCCCCTGGTAATGGCGGACGGGCGCTTCTGGAACTCGGGCTTTTTCTGTCGACGTGCGCGATTTGTGCGAGGCTCAGTGGCGGATTCGCTTCGCCAAGGGCTTGAGCGTCACAAATTTTTAAGGGCTTCGGAAATTAAAAATTGCTTTTATGCATAAGAATTTATAAAAAAAAACTTTAGGAAGTGATGATACAGGTTTTTACTCCAAATTAAAAAAAAAATCATTTCAAATTAGCAATTTTTCATTTCAAACTCACAATTTTTCATTTTAAACCAACAATTTATCATTTAAAATTAACAATTTTTCATTTCAAAGTAACACTTTTTCATTTCAAATTAACACTTTTTCATTTTAAACTGACAATTTTTCATTTCAAAGTAACACTTTTTCATTTCAAATTAATATTTTTTCACTTCAAATTAATATTTTTTCACTTCAAATTAGCAATTTTTCATTTCAAAGTAACACTTTTCAATTCAAATTAACGCTTTTTCAAAAATGAAAATTTACAAAAAGCGTTATTTGAATTGAAAAAGTATCACTTTGAAATGAAAAATTGCTAATTTGAAATTAAAAAGTGCTAATTTGCAGTAAAAAAACCTGTATTTTATATGATACGTTTAATTGTAAGTGATGAAACTTTTATGATATCTATTATTATAATGATGGGTCAAAAATAATTTTTCAATAATACAGGGACCCTTTTCCAATCGGGGGCTCTGAGGCGAGTGTCTCCATCGCCTATAAATAAATCCGCCACTGGTGAGTCTCAACCCCATTTGATCAGTAATTTACTCGTTGTTTTGGTTAGTGAATTCAAATGATTACTTGTATGATACGTAAATTATACTGGAACATACCGACAGTAGGACACAATCAGTATAAATATAAAAATTTCGAAAAAATTAAATAAATAATAATAACCATCATATAGTTCTCTTGAAAATTATCATGTGTTGTAATGTCGGTGTGTTCTAGCATCGCGTGTTCTAGTGTCGTTTGGAAAAACGCCTGGTCATCTTCGTATTGTATTGAAATTTAATGTGTTGTGGATCAGTATGTGGTGTATATGTAATCAGTTACTAAATTGGATAGTCGGCAATTTATATTAGACTTATGTTTTTGTGAGGAACGTTTTAGTGACTATTTTGTGATTTCGATCAATGAATTGGTTTAGTAAACTGATATCGAAGTATTGAAATTGAACAGTCAATCAACTTTAAAACTTGAAACTTTTAAAGATGTTCAATATTTAAATAATAATTCGATGAAAAACAATGTAAATTCTTTTTGAAATGAAACTTTTTAAATTATTTTATATTAGAATACAAAATAATTACAACGTACGCTTAATATCACCGAATTACTCAAATTTCCCCTATCAGTCAAAATTTATGCAACCATATAAATGTATGCTATATTGAAGATCAGTTAGTTATGCGAAATTATGGTTTGTAAGTCTGTAAAGATCATGATCAGTAAATCAAATTGATTGTCTGTAATATACTGACAAATAAAACAGACTTTTCAGACGAACCAATTCCAATATTTATGGGAAAGTCGAGAACATAACGCCGAAGCTTAGAAGTCTCCGGTGTAATTTTAAAAATCTTTTTTTCGTATTGTTTCAATTTTTTGTTACGCTACAACCGTTCATTGTTCATTATTCAAAGTGTTCGACGTTTGTGTAATTAAAAGTCGTGTTAAATGTTATTTATTGTTGAGGTAGAACGGTCGCCGGAACGAATCCGTGATGGGCTTTTCGATCGAAAAATAATATACATTAATATATAAATATAAAACAAATCGAAACTGTTTCGTAACCATAAAAGCCGAATCGTAATGATTTATTATTTAATAATACATTTCATGAAAAACTAATGAATTTGTAATTGAAAAAAATCCGAAATGTTTCATCACAATCGCGCATTTGAATCGAAGCATTGCAAATGCCAATTATTGACAATAAAAATTGTATAATAAATCATAAGTGAAAACATTTTCCGAGAATAAAGTATTCATTCGATAGTTTTGTATTATTTATATCGGCTGTGTCTCCTTTGATCCGCGATAGAAATCTCTTTCTCGGAAAGTGAGAAAAAATCGGAACCCTCCCAGTTCAAAAAGGTCAAAACGTTTATAACGATTATCGTGTCGAACGATTAGGTTGACCCTCATAAAATATATTTTTAAAAAAAATCGATTTACATATTGTGTCAAAATTGCAATATTCAATTTAGTTGTTATTATTTCGTTAGAATTGTCTGTAATGTTTTGAAATGGTTAATATTTGAAGAAATTCAATTTTTTTTTATATTTTCATCTATCAATCGAAGATTTATAATATTTTTTTTTTATCAGAGTATTTTCTAATTTGGTACGAACAAATATTTTTGGTATAGTTTTAACGTGATCAGCTACCGGTTCTACAA
>JAOXNN020000028.1:396579-408433 GCA_028571205.2 Hydropsyche betteni | reverse complement strand
CCAGAGGTAGAAGCTACCCAATGCCCGTACTCGATTTGAATATTTAATATTTAATTAATAAAACCAGTTCATTTGTTCATCATCATCAAAAAAAAGAGATAAAAAAACAAAAAAGTCGCAAGCATCATCCGAACGAACAGATACACAGACAGACACACAGAAATCCGCTATTATATATAGGGGATTATTATTTTTTAAATAAATATATTTTAAATAATTTTGAATACAAAAAATATATAATATGTATTATTACAGTTATTATATTATATTATTATAAAAACATCCACAATAGATATAATATTATATTACATTACAATGACCCAATGAATATTCCAACTATATTATTATTGCAACATCTTCATATACTAGTATTAACAAAAAAAAAATGATTCATTTATATTATTTGCAAATCCGGTCAAAGGGAGTGAACACAACACCGTTTTCATGCATCAGCATGCAACCGTATGCATAATTTTAATTTGGGGTTCTGGCCCGGTGCTTTATTGTGAACGGACGCCGCAAACACACACACACAAATATAATATATGTATCATGAGTATAATATTTAAGACGCCGGATCGGTCCGCAGGATAATGAGAGATCATTCGGAGGATGCTCGTGAAATTGTCGTAAAAAATATTCAAAATTCGACACATAATTGTGTAGAAGAAAGATGGTAATTTGCCAATATATTTATATACATATGAGTGAAGTTATAATTGTTTCCTATTGCCATTAAATTTATATTATATTTTGAATGAATTTTTCGACTTAGAAAAACAATGGTAAACTTCAAATTATTTTAACGCATTTCCAAAACAAATAATCGCCAACAACAACTAGACATACAGCCTATCATAATAACGTTCAAATTCATAATGCGATGAACGAAACGTGCACTCTGTGAAATTACCACACGTTTCACTTATCTGTGAGGCAATAAATCATCGTTATCGAAAACCAGGTCGTTATTATCGTCATGTGACGTTGACGTAACCGATTTAAAATATAAAATCGTTGACTGGCCATCGATAGCGATCGGGAAAATCAATTAATTTTGCAAGGGCGTCACGCTTTGCTAATCGTCTATATAGAAATGTATTCGATATGCAAAAGCAATGGTTTATATTTGGTTTATCTTGGATAATTGTAATATTAAATTATGGAAAAGGTTGTCAGAGGTTATCAGAAAATTCATAGAAGGAATGTTAATCTTTGAAAATTGCATTCAATATTTTTCACCAACGATTCGTTTGATGTTGATATTGTGAAATGTACTCCATGAGAAAAATCTAGGTGTGAAAACAATTCGGAAAGAAAACCTAAAAGGGTTAAAACGATGTGGCAGGAAAATTACATGGGTCAACTTTTAGAGGTCAACATTCGTTTTATGAATTATCTAATAACAAAAATTCATGGAACTAATAGAAAAAAAAATGCACAAATATTGCACATTAATTGATTGATCCAAAATTTTGATTTTCAACTATTAAGAATATCGGAATTATTTAATTCATTCACTTATTTTAACAATAAATCAATAACTATCTTGACAACTCTGTCACTATTAACTCCAATTACGCATACCAAACAGGTGTTCTATGACTCACTTATATTCAAATTACATTTTAAATGATTCAACAATATTCCGATACAACACGCAACGCAATGAGTATCGATCAAATGAATGAACATTTTCGTTACTTCCAAAACATCTTCTGCTTCCTATCGACAAAATTTTTTTTATCGATCTCAATTCAATTTTCCGACGGTTCACAGTCGATTTCCCAAATTTTCAAAACACCAATCCGATCGACATCAACTCCACACGTTATAAATCCAAGCGATAGATCTTTGGGATCGCGTCGAAATAGAAAAGCGATTGTTCCGCGTTTTGTTTAATGAGCGCCGTTATGGCCGCCGGCCGGCCGCCATCGTTCCTCTTTCTGTTGCGTTCCATTCTTGAGCTTCGGAAGGCGCTTCTTTCGACGGCAATTAACCAAAGCTCTAGTACGAGATCCAGAGCGATCTATAGATCGAGCTCGCCCACGTTTTCGGCGGGTGCGTGCCAACGCAGGTGCGCAAACACCCGATTGTTGTTGGGCCCACGCTCGGTGGACAGTGGCGGGCTCGGAAGAATTTTTCAATTGGAACAATTAAACCTGAGCATTAAAAGTGGAAAAAATCCTCTGGAAAGCATTAAAAGATAGATATCAAGACATACGGTCACTAGCTACTATGTAGGGAAAGGGGGAGGGGGCAAGACGGGGTACTTAACGTTTGAAGTCAAATAAAAAACTAAATATACATCACAGGATTCGGAACTATAATTAATAACTTAATCAGTCTTCCCTCTATTAGACTATAATTAAAAAGTAACAAAAATTAAAAATAATAATCAAAAGAGAAAAAAAATACTTTCACCCCATCTTGCCCCACCCATGGGGTAAGATGGGGTTCCCCGTTGGGCAAGATGGGGTAGGGGTAGGGTAAAAGGGCAAATTTAGCAATATTGCTTCATAACTATTTAACTATAAGGGTCTCGAAAAAGACCCAAATACCAATGAATAGCGAAAAAACTTGCGCGAGGTCATAAATTGACAAGTAGTCGTGTAAATATTTAGTCTAAAATAAAGCTTAAAGTACAGGGATTCCGGTAATACTATGTCATTTATATGACAACCTATGTATTTCTAACAGTCACGGTCGAAACACATTACGAAAATAACATCAAATAATGAAAAAACAGTTTTTTATTCAAAGCAACGTCATTTGCTCAGGTTCTGGGTGTCATCACACTGGAAAGTTTCGAGATAAAACTACGAAATGGCGTTAGTAGTTTTATTAGAACTGTTGTAGTTCCTGAGATATAATGGGACCCCGTCTTGCCCCCCTTCCCCTACACACATTTCACTGCTCGTTCAAAATGCACAAATTATCATTTTAATCCACCCTCACAACAAACTCAAAGTTATTTTTAACTAAACACACGTTCAAATTGTCCCCGATACAAAACTATTGACAAGAACCGGCCGATTCCGCCTCTGCAATATAAGCCACATACTCCGAAGAGGGCTGGCCTTTTTTTAAAGGCTAATTCGTTAAACGCACACGAAACAAGAGTTGTGCCGAGAAATTGATGTACCAATTACGTTGACCAAACCAACGTGGACATTGGCATTTGAGGAATTTACACGCGGCTCGCGATACACGAACATTCCTAATGGCCCTCGGTAATACGTAATGCTTTTATTATTCATGCGATCGTTTTCGATTTGTAATTTTCGACGGAACGCGTGCTGCTGCTTTTATCGTGATGGCTTTTCATTCATTGCCGGTCGTTGTTGGAAATTTTCGAATGGTAAAAGCAATTTTATTATAGTTCTGTGGATTCGTGATCGGGAACGTGGTTTGTTTACCGTAAAGATAAATGATGGTCGTCGTAAACGTTGTCGCATAGTAATGATTATAATTTAATTTATCACAACGTCGTTATTATGCGAATAAATATGCGGTTTATATTAGGCTGTCGTGTTTCGAATGAAAAATTATATTTTCGATAAAAGCTTTATTTATTAATGATTGATATAAAATATGTTTATTTACCATTTTAATCTTTTTTCTGTATAATTATGTTGATTACGAACCAAAATATTAAGAGAATCTCTTTTTCACCTCCTCTACATTTTTGGAAAACTTCCCATCTTAATAATTTTGTAATGACCTGGAAAGATGATAATCTGATGGCGTAAGATCCGAAAAGTATGGAGGATGTCGAATTATCTCTTACCCTAAAACAATGATTTTTTTTTTGTGATTTTAAAAATATTGTCTATATTGTCTTCGCTCAATGTATACGACGTTCATTTTCCTTCTTTTCAAATTTTGCTAAGTGTTCATGCACACTTGAACTATGGTATCATCAATTATTACCAATTTTTTGAATAACTACAGTTGGATTGCTTCAATTTCGGCACTTATGGTGTCTAATTGATCTTCCACTTCTAGAGCAATTTTTAAGATCAAAACTTCCTGGTTAAAACTTCTAGAACCATTTCTGACTCATTTGAATCTCCAAAACATCGGTTAGTAAATCGCAAATATTGTAAGTCACAAAAGTTGCACCTTTTATAAAGCATAAGAAAGCAAATAAATTCTTTTCTCATAATAGAAGACTCTATTAGTAAAATGGCTTAAAAAATTAATACGATAAAATAAATTTTTGAGAATGTTTGAAAAAAACATGTGATGAGAAGTCGACGAACACCACACAACTGAGAATCGAAAAGGACCTTTATAAATACGACATGACTTACGTGATATGTACAAAACTACCAAAATCGACGGGTGCTTACAAATTATAATACGTCATCGAGATCGTATAATAGCAAAATATATCTCGGAGCTATTGCGTGCCTAACGCGCATAGAATTTTCATTTTATCATTATCCACCGCAACTTCTACCTTTTTTTTCAAGACAGTCATCAACGTGTGCCGTTTGTTTCGTCTTATATATGTTTTTTTTAGTTTATTTCTTTCAATGATACCTAGATAATTAAGCGCACATTAGCGGTTGCAGCCGCAGCTTTTCATCGCGACTCTAATAAATCTTCTGGGAATTACGACTCGCAGGCGGTACCGTTAATTGAATATTTAATCTGAAAAAAAGGATGGAAATAATTCGATTATTATTTGACGTTGCGTTTAATTGAAAAGAAAAAAACAATCGGCAAAGTCACCACGAAGCACAATCAATCTTTTGTTGAAGCCCGCGGCGACAAACTCGACAGATGGTGATTCTACTTTTGCTACGAAAAAAAATCACTTAACATTGTTTTTTCGGGCTTCATTATTAATATTGTCGATAATTAGCATCGTACAGTTATTTATAATGAAAAAAAGCGTGTGCGACCAGCACTCGACTTTTTCTCTTTCGGAAATTTATATGACAAATGAAAAAGATATTTATTTGAATATGAGAATGAGTTCTTATTTGCCAAACTGCCTATAAACATTTAACCGACGCTTAAATTTACATTTCGTTTTATTGTTTATTACAAATGAGCGTTTTCATATGAATATATTTCATTTAGAAAAACCAACTAATAAAACGATCATTTGACATTCGAAATTTTCGTAATTTAAAAACGAATCTTCATAATTTAACCGTTCGACCATCTAATTTCAAATCATATCTTATATTAAACCACTTTTTTCATATAAAAACCCATTGAAACTCCGCCCGGATGAAACTTCCATCCCTCGTCCGTTTTCCCTCTTCGTCCACGAGGAGAACTCTTCATCGCGTGTCTTCGAGTTCGGTGGACGACAAAGAGAAGCACAAAAGAGGGCCACAGCCGCGGGCCAAGACCACAAGTCGAGGACCCGGTCATTATTGTGTTATATAGCCGCGTCTGCGCGGCGTCATTAATCCGCACAGAACGACGGATCACGAAGCACGAGCTGATCCTCCGAAGGGGATCTATATAGATCTAGATGGGAGGAAAGATCGATTGGGCTCGAGGGACGATATAAGCGTCGTTTCGTTTGAGTTTTTTGACGTGTTGATGGGGCTTAGGTGATTATTTTGTATACGTATTTTTCTTATAAATATTTTGGATAAAAATTATATTATCAGTTTTTCTTCATCGATCATCGAAATGAATCAGGAAAATGTGTAAGAGCTGTAATTATTTGATTATAAGAATCTGCTAGGTTTTGAAATAATAATGAACAATCTGCAAAAGTACAGAAAATGTATGGGAGACATCAACGCGAGGATACTACGCAAACCCAATACAAAGAAAATTTTTGTAAAATAATGGATTTAAGTACTAATAATGAATTTTAAAATGAAAGTTTATAAAAATGAATATTTTTTATAAGTACTTACTTTTTTTTTAAATATTGATATAAAAATGCTTGGTAAAAAAATAACATTTTTCTTTTTATAAATATAATTACAAAGTAAAAGATACATTTGAACTGATCGAAACAAAACACTATATTAACGTCGCTTTTCAGTTTTAAACATCAAAAAATGAAACAAATATCGAAATTTCCAACATGACCCAAAACAAATACGACTCTCTTCAAAACCCTTCAACAAAGTATTCGAACGAATACCAAATCGAACACACCGCGAAAACCTCCATATATCCATAGCCCAATTTCCACTGATCGAAACCATCAAACAGCAACACCAATAAACGCCACCCAACCGACCCACACACCGCCAAACAAACAAACGGCATCCACCAAAACAGCATCCGCAGAAGTCGCGGCCATCGTCAACGCCAGCCACGGGGAGAGGGGGGGGTGTCACCCACCCCACCCCCGGCCGATCCCCACCACCGCCCAGAGCGTTGACCAATGGGGGCTCGAGGCTCCGCCCCCCGGCGACACCTGCGCCCCCCTCCCCCGGTGCCCTCAGGTGAGCGAGCGAGCGGACAACACACGGTGCGTGTTGGGCTAGCCGCGGGCAGGATTGTCAATACGTGGCGCGCGCTTTATAATTTATGCTCGGTTTCTCAGGTGTTGTTCATCGATTTTTTATTTATTCGTATAGTTTGAAGATGGTTTTAAAATTCGAAAAATCGCAACAATAATGGCGGATTTGTGTGTCTATGTATCTGTGTGTGTGGATGACGCTCGCGAGCTTAAAACGACGCGTCGATACGATTATTTTTTTGCGTCTATAAAATTATTCGTCATGCATATATGGTCTTTATGCATATACACTTAACGTCTATAATATCATGCTTATGAAAGTGTCTCTATTGACTTATGCGATACGTCGATTATTACGCAGTGGGAAAAATATTTGAATCCCCTATATATGTATGTATATAATCACCGATGACTGATGTCTGTGTCAATAACAAATGAACTGGTTTTATTTATTAAATATTAATTAGATTCAAATCGAGTACGGGCATCGGGTAGTCTATATGTCACAAACAAATAACAAAAGAACTAATTTGATTTTATTAATTAAATATTCAAAACGAGTTTTCACATTTTGTCGTTTCCCGTTTCTTAACAAAACCACGGCCGATGTTATTAACATCGGGCCTATATACTAGTAATGTTATGTTTATTCATAATACTTGAATTGCGTTCGAATATGAATAAAAAATGTGATGGATTATATAATTTAAATATATAATCACTTACCTCTTCATTCTTTTAATATCTTCAATCATTCACATCTAAATAACATATAATTGAATCATTTTATTTAAAAAATTAAATACATTTGAATATCAAATACATCTCAATAATTAAGCTATTAATAAAATGGAGTAATTACATTAATTTTTCAACTAAAACAACCTTCTAATATTTCAATTCAAATTACATATAATTGAATGATCGCGCAACTCCCACTTTTTACAATCAAACTCAAAAAAATAGACAACTCAATTCAACATTCTAAAACAATCGCCGAATACGACCGAGTGAAAAGTGCACTGACGAAAATCCTCCACTTTCGAACTAACACACCGACAACCGACCACCGCCGACAACACGAAAACAGCAACACCGTTTGAGAGCCGCTGCCCGAGGCGTTGTTCGCTCACAGCGGTGCTCTGGGCCTTTAGTAACCTGCGAGCGATACCGCCGAACGCTTGCCGCGAGACACGCGCCTTATCGACAATACAAAAAAAAGTACACACTTTTCATATAAAGCAAATAAAGTGTGCCGCCACCCCGAGGTGATTTGGCCGAACGAAGGCTTCGACGACCGACCATCCCTGGGGGCGATTGTGCTTGTAAATATCGTTGTATTCGCTCGATAACGTTCTCGCATTGCGCGTATTGCCCGAGGACTCGGTTTCCTATGTGCGGTGCCATTGTTGTTGTTGTCGTTTTTTTTTTTTTAAATTCTATATTTTTCGTATTGAGTTTGATTCGTCCGGTTTCGCGCTTCACTCTGCGTCGATGTTTCTTTTTGAAAAAAGTGCTTTATTTCGGTGTTTTCGAATCGATAGGTTTCGCACTTGACCTTTCGTTGATGTTTCTGAAAAAAACTTGGAAAAATTAATGTTTTTTATTGAATTTCAATACTATTCGGACTAAGTATTACATTTTTATTTAAACATGTGTTAATCAAAAGTTTTAGAAAATATCAATATTTTTTTTTATCAATTTGAGTTCTTGTGGATTTTTATCAATTATTAATCATTTCATTATAAACAAATCTTTTCATCACTTTCTAAAAATAGTTCCATAAACAAAAATACGCTTCATAAAACTTGTTATACCTACTTTTTCACATTATTTTTCTTCAATAGTTTCATTGAAAAAATCCAATACAAGTTTGTAATAAAAAAAAATTGGGCTTCAAAATAACACATATAACATACATTTTGACATATGGATATAATGAACAGGGTGTACGAATAAAAAAAATCGATTTAAACAAACAAAGCGTCCAAAATCGTAAGTGACAATCTTATTCGCAAAGAACCGGCGGCATTCGAGCCTCAACACCGTGACAGCAATCGACAACGACAACGAATCGTTTTAAATGCAAATTCGCGCCAAGAAGCGTGCCGATGAAAATCTCGCGAATTACGAAACCGTAAAATCCGCGTGCATCGACATAACAGCGACACAAATTGAAATTTACGCGCGTTTCGATTTCAGCTCGACTGGTTGTTTTGATTTTCGTTTTTTCGCCATTTCGAGAACTCGTTAACGGGCGAATCCTTCAGACACTTCGACGGTCGTCCGAGCCTTATTCAATTCGACGATTGATTGTTGCGATTGAATACTAATTTGTTTCATTTTCAGCCTCTTTCGTAAATCGTCTGTGATATAAAAATAAATTGATAAACTATATTTTTGTGATATTTAAAATTTTTATTATAAGACTGCTGTTTTAAAATATTTTGTTGAACTTTGTTAGTGTTGTTCGTTGACTCTTTGTTGTGTTCCGTCCGTGTGAAGAAAAACAATCAAAATTGGGCCCTTCGTGAATATGGTACGACTATTCGATTTCTAATTTTATTATTATGTATAATAAGTTTCAATAAAATATCATTTATTATTTATTTAAAAAAAAATTAAATCATACAAATTTGAACATTTGCATTGAAACTTTAAATGCGATTCATTTAACAATATGTTAATTCTTTCTTTCTTTGAAAATTCGTTGATAAAATAAGAAAAATATGATCGTGAAACAATTTACCTTAAAATATTCCGAATTCGGAAATGAGCGATCTCAAAATTAACATTCTTGCACGCATCAACGATTGTTATAGAATTTCTCGGATACTTCAAAAGCATGCGCGTTTTGAATATACCAAATCTATACATAAAATATTGTACTTCATACAAACGATAAAATAGTTGTTAACAAGAAACTAAACTCAACACTCGATTGAGCTTCGCCGCAAAAGCGCATATTGCACATTCAGAGCCATTCAATAATTTATGCTCAAAACTCGGTAAACAATTTAACAGTTTGTTCGCTCACTGAAAATAAGACGTTCCCCATAACGTTGATGGATGCTCTTTAACGAGCTTTTCGCGTTTTATCTATTAACAAACGCATTGAAAAATGCGAAACGATTTGTTGTTTCGGAAAGGTTTTCGCATAACAGTCCTAAATAAATAAAAGTTCAAAAGGTCCAAAGGTCTCGAAATGGTTATCGTTTTTAATGCTGAACGTGAATTTTCAAATATTTCACCAGCTTGTTGAATATTCAAAAAATTTACGTGTGTTTATAAGCGAATTTTAATTCAATTTATTTTTTATGTTTCTTCGACAAAATTTTCCAATGAAATTTCAAACTGATGGCTTCGAAAATACCATTAAAAATCGGATTCGTTATGAAATTTTTTTCACTTTTTCGGTTAACTTTTCCATTAGAACCTTTTGCAATTGTTGTCTTATAAAACAATGCAATTCTCTAATATGGCGATTTTCGCTTCAGTGGTTATTACGTTAAAATTGTTGTCTATTCAATCGTTAATTTTAACTAAACCAAATGTGTCTATTTCTTCAACAAAATTTTCAATTGATGACATCAAATCATCATTATAATTTGAATACATTTTGAAATTCTCTACTACCATTGATGACTTATCAAACAATGCAATTCTCAAATATGTCTCATTAACTTCATTATATAATACTTCGAATCCGTTTTGAAAGTTCATACTTCAATTGATGAATTTTCAAACAATAAAATTTTTAAATGTGCTGATTTTCAATTCGATGATTGTAACATTGACATTTTTATCTATTCAATCATTAATATTATACTTTGAATTCGTTTTCAAATATTCTAACACTTCTTTTTCAAATTTTTCCATTAAAACCTTCTCCAATCGATGACATATCAAACAATGCAATTCTCAAATGTTACTCATCGACGTCACTAAACTTTGAATCCATTTTGAAGCGTTTTTTCCACTTCTTCGCTAAACTTTTCCAATGAAACCTCCTCCGATTGATGACTTATCAAATATGACTCATTAACATCAACTGCAACGACAATAAACCGCAATAGAAATTCCGCGATGCAAATATATTTTCGTTAATGAACGCTCGCAGCCACGAAAGAACATCAACAACAATCGAAACGCCAATCTTAATACGATTTTAACGACTTTTTCTCGGATTCGTTTTGGAATTATATCAAAGTCCGGTGCAGTTTCGCAACGGACTCGGTGCATTGTTGCGGTTTCGTTAAGAAGCGTTTCGCAACGCTTTTTCGAATAATGACAAGTGCGAATTATTGCAGATATGAGTGTGGGATTGTTTTGTATGCGGTTCGTCTTCGTGATGTTTCAGATTTGAAAATAATCGATGGATTGTAGTTTTTGTTTATGAAATCATTTATGTTTAGATGGGAATGTTTTGTAGGGTAAAAAAATGCACTTATACCCTTTAAAATAACGACTGATTGGGCGAGTCATTGTTTTTGAAGTTCAGGGACTCGTTTTAAATACATTTTAGAATTTAATTGATTTGAATTCGAATCTGTAAATATTCCAAATTAAAGTACTCTAACTACTTTCTTCAATAAAAAAACAACTCATTATTATTATATATAATATTAATGTATGATTAAAGACAAGCCATTGTTATAAACGTTCAATAACTCATTACAATCCGTATTAAATATATTTTGATTCGTTTTCGCATTTAATTGATTCCTTAAATATCTCAAAATATGAAAAATTTATTTACACCACTTTCTACAATAAAAAAAATCAACTCAAATATATAAATCTATAATTTATACAAGTCATTGTTATGGATATTCAAGAATTCATTTTTATCCGTTGTAAATACAATATATTTTAATTCATTTTCGCATTTGATTGATTCAAACGTGAATTCTCAAATATTTAAAAGTATTAATACGACTTTTGATAATAAAAAAACAACTCATAGGTATAAATGCATGATTTCGATGAATCATTGTTTATAACATTCCATGACTCATTTTAATCCGTAGATTTTGATGCGTTTTCGCATTTAAATACTGATATTGAAATGTACCTGCGTTTATTATAAAAAAAATATAGTATAAATCGTTTAAGGTGAAAATGCTTAACGTGAAAAATAAGTTATATTGCAGTTCTGACAAAATACGTATATTATGACATTTGATTAAAATGAAATCCCCTTTATATAATATCGGATTTCTGTGTGTGTATTTGCGTGTTCGTTCGTTTGATGACGCTCGCAACTTTTTCACGAATATGGTCTTTATGCATATACAGTTATCGTCTATAATATGATGCTTATTACCTACTAACCACTGGCTTTGCCTATATGACATCTGGTGACAATAACAAATGAACTATTTTGATTTTATTAATTAAATA
>JAOXNN020000028.1:370579-383554 GCA_028571205.2 Hydropsyche betteni | reverse complement strand
AAATATCAATAAGGTGGAAATTAGTATTTCAACTAATGATAGAGAAATACACTTAGTGTCTGCCCATCACGTCAGTTTGAACTTCGATAGCGCATGCGCTCACCGACGCGACATCCAGAAACCAAAACGTCATAAGTACATAGTATTATATTCATGAGCCTTAAATCGTTGTACATAAAGCTCAATATGGCAGACATAGACGCTAGAATCGTCCAGGTGCTAGAATCGGACTATAAAATATATATAGATAAGTTCATTTTGCCGCCTTGCCTTATCTACACCGTCGAAACGTCACTAAATCGATTCGATAACACTGAAAAGTCCCACAAACCCCAAAACGCACACTCACACGAATAATACCCGGCGTTTTTTTCCACTGACTCGGGTCTGGGCGTTCCCTAAGCAGCATCAGGTCGCGTGCTTCTGGTCGTCCACATCCTCCGAGACGATCAGATCAGGTTTTGGAATCCTCGTCCGAAAATGTATAATAAAATAATAATAAAGCGGGCTGCCCAATTACGCGCCGGCCGCGGTATGCCAACTATGCCGCGGTCGTTATGTACACGCGCACTCGTAAATATCGACACTTTTCGAATTGGTTTGATGTTTTTTTGAAGTTGGGATGGGTTTTTTTGATGTTCGGCGTGAGGGTGTTGGTGAAAGAGTCGTGAAAATCGGATGGGTTTTGCGAAATGTGCGCGGTTTTCGATGGGTTTTTATAGCAAATGGTTGGTGATGGCTCAAGTTTTTGCGGTTTTGAATGTTATGAAAATTTGATTTTTTTTTTTATTTAAAAAGTATTTGTAATCATATTGAATCAATCTGTATTTCCGTTATCTTCTGCTTTTCCATTATTTTTCGTACACAATATCCTCTATATATAATAGCGGATTTCTGTGTGTGTATTCGTTTGCGTGTTCGTTTTTTCGATGACACTCGCGACTTTTTCGCGAATATGATCTTTATGCGTATACAGTTAACGTCTATAATATGATGCTTAATATTCGCGGGTTCTAATGCATTGCAATTTAGCCTGTATGCCCATTAAAATAACGGCTATAATCGCTACACTACTTACATCATTATATAGAGCAATGAAATAGAATATGGTCTTTATGCGTACACAGTTAACGTCTATAATATGATGCTTATTACCTACTGCTTCTGGCTTTGCCTATACGTCACAAACAAATAACAAATGAACTATTTTCATTTTATTAATCAAATATTCAAATCGGGTACACATTTCCGTTTCGCACAATCGGGTTTTCACAATTTATCGTTTTCCGTTTCTTAACAAAACCACAGCCGATGTTATTAACATCGGGCTTATTTACCATAAGTTAATAATCTTCATTAAAGTTTTCGATGTTTTTTTTATTATTAAATCGTCCGCATTTATTGACAACTGATTTTTTTATATACAGTAGAAATCGTTTATCAAAAAATCGGTTAACAAGAAATAATACTACGGTTCTAACAAAATACTATGTTCACTTATCATAAAATTCTTCTAATACGAAAAAATATTTAGATCCTCTCGGTTCCATATTGAACATTTTTCATAGTCTATATTATATATGTTATAGTAAAAATGTATCATCAGCGAAAACATACTTTTGTTGATCATTAAAAAAAATTGGCTTATGTTAGGTTTTTATTTTTTTTATTTATATAAAATTTTTAAAGTTAGATGAAATTCATTTTGATAAAGAAATCTTTATTTCTGTATAATAAAAATGTATAAAAATACAAAAAAAAACTCTTTTTTACTTAAAAATTCTCATATTAACGAATCCGCAAAACTGACCAAACCGAACTTCGATAAAACCAATCAATCACAAAAAATCAAACCATTAAAATTTTCACCTATAAATTATCATCAAAAAAAATCATATAAAAATAGACCAACTAATTCTTTAGAACTCAATACACCTTGCATATAAAAACAAATCCACAATTAATTGCATTCGAAAAACAAAAAAATCGGATCCGTACAGCGAAAACTCGCATGTGGGTGTCTCGGCCCGTCCCATTCATCCAAAGGGTAAAAAATTAAAATTCAACATCGAAAAACGAGACAATTTATTGGGTAGCATCCGGACAGTGATCTATAGATCATGATCTATGGAAGGCGAGGGTTGCCGCTCTCCATATTATTGTTATTACGATATTATAACGTTGAAACTTTTCAAAATTTACCTGTCCGAAGCCGAGTTATTTATGTTTGGTATTCTAATTTGGAGCGTGTATATATAATATACATCGTACTATGGTTTTAAGGGAGCGAAACGTTGTTATAACGACGGACAATAATAAATAATGATACGTATGAAAAAATGGATGTTCGATTATATTTTTTTTGTTTTTGAATATTTTATTAATAGCCGGGACGACGAATTCTTCGGATGTTTCACGGTTTATTGGCGTTTTCGGGGGCTTGTATTGTTTTTGGTTTCGGATGTGTTATTACGGCGATTGAAGTGAGGTCGTTAGTTGAGACGACCTTTTGATTTGGTGAGGTGTAATTTGGTTGATGGGGACAAAAAAATTTGATGGAATTCGGACGATTCCAGATATTTTGATATGAGGAAGTGTATTATGTGGGAATGTATATTTTTTGATAGTAAAAATTTTGTTTAAGATCATTTTTTTTTTGATTAAGCAATAAAAGTTAGTTAAAGTTTATTTCGATAAAGAAATCTTTATTTTTGTATAGATTTCCTATGAAGCTTTTGCATTCCAAATTCAGTCTTTTATGGATCAAATTTAACTTGTTTCTAATCATTAACCGTTTTCAGATAAAATTCAGCCTTTTACGAATCAAATTTAACCTTTTTATAAATAGAATTCAACTCTAGGTGTATTTTTGACTCTTGCCGTAACTAATACTTATTTCTATATGTTTAAATTCCATAATCTATAAAAAAAATATATTGTGACTGTTATGAGTGATGGTGTTGCTATTATTAAAAAATTTGGAAGTTTGTCACCAGCACATAACAACTTTGTAATAATCATGGACTGCATTTAGCAGTGTTAAAGGTTATTTATATAAAGAAAGAAAACGAAATCGAAGATACTGATGATGATGATGATGATGATCAAACACGGAAATAATTTTGATAATGACCGGTCTCTAATTAAAGAGTTTAGTAATTCGAATCAACAGAATAATTTACAATAACTTAAGATGCACCATCTACAATAAAACCCGCATATACCGAAAACAAACGCAGTTTTTCGATTGCAAATGATTTTATAACTAAAAAACGTATTCGAATTAGCAACTCAGCGTTAAATGCATTATGTTTTCTAAAGCACTACTTTTATATAAAAATTTCAAGACACCTCTGTTTTTTAAATCAACTTTAATTTACATAAGCATTAAAAAAATTCTCGAGAATTCCGAGAATTTTTTTTTCGAAGAAAGTGAGAATTCTTGTTTATCGAGAAATGAAAAGTGTCGAGAAATAAGAAACACTAGATAAAACCCACATATGTATACTAAAAACAAACGCAGTTTTTCGATTGCAAATGATTTTATAACTAAAAAACGTATTCGAACGAGCAACTCAGTGTTAAATGCATTATTTTTTCCTACTTTAAAATAAAATTTCAAGACACCTCTGTTTTTTAAATCAACTTTAATTTCCATTATTTTAATTTACCGAAGTATTAAAAAAATTCTCGAGAATTCCGAGTATTTTGTTTTCGAAGAAATTCTCGTTTATCGAGAAATGAAAAATGTCGAGAAATAAGAAACACTAGATAAAACCCGCATATACTGAAAACAATTGCAGTTTTTGCTGTTGCAAATGATTTTATAACTATAAAACGTATTCGAACGAGCAACTCAATGTTAAATTCATTATGTTTTCTAAAGCACTACTTTAATATAAAATTTTCAAGACATCTCTGTTTTTTAAATCAACTTTAATTTACATAAACATCAAAAAAATTCTCGAGAATTCCGAGAATTTTTTTCGAAGAATACGAGAATTCTCGTTTCTCGAGAAACAAGAAACACCAATCCCAAACCAATACATCCAATCGAAAACTTTCGCAAACAACCACCCGAAGCCTCCTCCACAACATCCTCCTGCCTGCGTCACGCGACCACAAACCCTCGCCATCTAATGTCCATCTCACGGGCGCATTCCTCGGCTTACCCACCGAATACCGTCGACGAATTATAAAGCAATCAAAGCTCATATATCATACAAAAAACGGCTCGCGATCCGATAAATTAGGACGATCGAGTCCGTCGCGGGACGACCTGACGTGTCCAATTGGTACAAATTGCCGGTTCGAGTCCCGAAGGATGCGGCGATAATTCTCGTACGGTGATTGATAGGTGGATGTTGGCGTTTTTTTGGGGTTTGACGAATTGGCGATTTGAACCCGTGCTTTGCGGCGTGAATTGTGCGAGGTGTTTATCGGGTTTTGGAACTATCGAGCGTTTTTCGTTATCGGGAATGTTTTGCGTTTGGAAAGATCGTTTTGGGTGCGAGTGGTTTGTGTTCTTTGTGGTTTTCCCGTTTGGGATCGTTTATTCGTAAGTTCGTTGTCATAATATGAAAACCGTTTCAATTTTTTTTTAGTATAAAAATTAATGGAAAAAAATTAAATGGTCAGAATTTTAATCAAAAACGGTCCGAATAAAATGATAAATTGTCAGAATGAAATAATAAATGGTCAGAATTTAATAACGAAACGGTCAGAATAGGTTAGGTTAGGTTAGTGTTTTTAATATTATTCTGGACTATCGCCTATATATAATAGCGGATTTCTGCTTGTGTGTCTGTTCGTTTGTTCGTTCGTCACGATGACGCTCGCGACTTTAAAATGACCGACTCGTCGATACGATTATCTTTTTGCGTCTATAAAATCATTCTTCACGACAATTTCAATGAATCTAACTTATTCATTGATTATATTACGTATTACTTAACCAATTCATTCAACTATATAAAAAAAAATCTCAAACATCTAAATCAATTCAACACAGAACGAAGTCAATTGTAATTATAATTCTTAAAATATAAAAATTAATATTCAATAACATCACTAAACAGATAATTTTAATTAATTATACCACTTAAGTAATCCATTCGAATATATTATTAAAAAAAAACATTTCAGACATCAAATCGGTTAAAAATCGAACAAACACCACCAAATTTAACACAGAACGAAGTCAATTATAATCGTAATCCCTAACATAAGCGATTCATTATACATCCAACATTCCGTATACGTATAAGAGGAATAAATTTATTTATGGTTGGCATAAATGAGTTGACCGTCTTACTGACAGAACAATTTACCGGTTACTCCTTGAGAGGAACAGGCACCGCAAATGAGGACCGATCCTCTATTTAAAAATTCAATTTATTTTTAAATATTTTTACAGCTCGGAGTGGATCTTTAATTTTCTCCGGACGCATAAATATATTGTTGAATATGATAATGCGGCCGTTTATTGTTTTTATTATTGTTTGAAGCGTATGAAATTCAGTTTCCCATTCTAAAGGTCGATTAGTGAATGAAACGTCCTCGTATGTCAAAAAAATTATAACAAATGGATTGTTATATAAGTCTAGGAGGAGGTTTCGAAATGGATGTTTGTGGGGGAAAAAAATGCGCGTTGAACTCTCTTTTTCGGTTCCTAATTTAAATTGTGATTTATATGCATTGTTTTCTACCTAAGCGCGAACGGTGAACCTTTCCGATTTGCGTTTTGTTTTTTAAATTGAAATTTTCGGGGTTAACTGTGAATTCGGATGTGAATTGGTGATTTCGGTCGTTGGGTTTTGTATTTGTTTGGTCGTTATTGGATGATCGGTTTATTTGTGTTTGATTTTTTTCCGGATAAAATTTCTTGATGGTAACAGAACTATTCATTCTCAAATTATAAAAAAAAATATATTTATATGAGAGGAGTTTAAACGCAAATTTAAAAAGAATATATAAAGTTAAGCCTACATTCTAATTTATATGGATTTCTTTTTTATGTTTATGATAAATAAAGTCACAGTATAATATTCCTATGAAATGAACGAAAGATATTATATTTCGCTGTAAAATATTATTACATATCTGTTATATTTGAAAATGGTGTATTTCCACTTATTATTTACTCTCATATTCCGAGATTATATCGCCAAAATTTTATGCTCATTAATTGACTATAATAATTACCAATTATAATATTATTGTATTATAAATATTATTTTCAACATGAATTTGTTCGAATCCATACATAAATTCAATCAAAAATATAATATAATATTTTAAGCGAAACACCTTTCATTCATTCTGTAACTTTGTTAATTATAAACATATGAAGCATACATATTAACAAAAATTTAGGCTTAACTCATTTTTTTTTTAATTGACGTTTACTCTACTTCCATTTACACTAACTCATCGTTTCTCAAGTTTCGTAAAAAATAAAAAAATGACTTAATCAATTTTCGGTTCGAAAAAGCTATTTCAGTTACAACTTAATCCAAAACTTCAATTACTGCTATTGAATTTAATAAAATAAGATCATTTCAATTTAACAGTATTCTTAAATTTTAATAAAAAACGCAAAACCTTAAATATCTCAAAACAAATTAAAACGGAGATAAACCATTTTATTTTTCGAATTTCATTATAAATGAAAGTTACGTAATCAATTCCAATTCCAAAAATACTTTTTCAATTACATATAACATAATACAAAAATTTAATTACTACTTTTAAATTTGATATATCTAGAACTTTGAAAAAATGGCGGATTTCTGTGTGTGTGTGTGTGTGTGTGTGTGTGTGTGTGTGTGTTTGTTTGTGTGTGTGTGTGTGTGTGTGTCCGTCTGTCCATCTGTATGTTTGTTCGATGACGCTCGCGACTTTTTTTCTGTTTTTATGATGGTGATGACGATGATGAGGTTGATGATGATGATGATGATGATGATTCTGATGATGATGATGCTGATTATGAACAAATGAAATGGTTTTATTGATTAAATATTCAAATCGAATACGGGCATTGTGTAGAGAGACCTCTGCCTTCGCCTATATGTCACAAACAAATAACAAATGAACTATTTTTATTTTATTAATTAATTATTAAATATTCAAATCGGGTACACATTTCAGATTCACACAATCGGGTTTTCACATTTTATCGTTTTCCGTTTCTTAACAAAACCACAGCCGATGTTATTAACATCGGCCTATATACTAATACATTATATAATAGATTAACAGTATTCTTAAATATTAAAAAAAAAAAAAACCTCGAACATCTCAAACCAAAAAAGAGAACCATCAACTTCACATATATAATATGACAACTCATACATTATATAAACCCAAATTTCGCACCTAATGAGTTTCTTTCTCGCATCACCGAATTAATCAAAGCCTCCATTCGTCATTCGAGTTGAGCCATAAAATTAGTCACACCGCCCTTAACCATCAACGGCCCTCAAAGACCTTATCTTAAAGAAGGTAAAAGACCCTTCAACGGCCGTCGAAAAACTAATGGGGCTTTAACGTTTGCGCAGTTCCGTTGCGAAAAGTCGCAAGATGGCCGCGCGTGTGTGTGTAATTGTCGCGTGATGGCCGCAAAAGTGACCCTTTCGGTTCGATTTCGATGCATGGACGAGATTGATCGGCTTATGACGGATTCGTGTCGTTCTCGCGCGGGTCTGTGGGAAGTGGAGTGACGTGGTAATTGGGCGTTTGTGGGTTAAAAAATGCGCTAAGTGATTTTCGTTTTGTGTCGTTTCGTTTGATTTGTTTGTTTGGTGTTTTTTTATGTTAATTACATAAAAATAATAAATATTACGATTACGATCGAGTGAATTTGTAGGGAAAGGGGGGCAAGATGGGGTAGCGAAAAATTTGAATTCAAATGCGAAAAATTTGAATTTAAATGCATTTGAAAAAAATGACGTTATAGGGGGGGCGCCGCAAACGTTATAAGAGGGGCCGTTATATGGGAGGACGTTATAGGAAGATTTATTGTATTTCCTGAAGTTTAATTTAAAAACTTTTTTTTTTAAATATATATAAGATGATACTTGAATTTTAAAATAGCTATCCTTGTAAATTTGTGAACTAATTTTGACGGTGTTATTATTTTTAAAGAAGTCCCGGAGCGATTTTTGCACATCATTGAATTTTTTAACATATTAGGTTGAACCTAAAAAAAACTTTCTATTTTTAACACAAAATAGCCAAAAACCACAAAATATTGTATCAGATGAATCAAGAATATAATTTTACTTGTTAATTAATATTTTGATTATATTCGTTCGCAATTAATTACACTTTAACTTGTTAGGGAATATTTTTTTTATTAGTACTTTTTCAAATGTACCAAAAAACTCAAAGATGTTTTGCAAAAATAATATTTTTTACAAAAATAATAAAATTACATAAATTTACAAGAATTTTCACCACACTACTGTGGTGATAAATTGTAAGACTCATAATTGTCAGTAATATTTAAAAAAAAATATATATTATAAATAAAAATAACAACGATGATGATAATTAATAATAATAATAATAATAATAATAATAATAATATTGAAAAAATAACAAATTAAAAAAAAATACGTAACAGGTTTATTTGAGTTATTTAATTAGAGAGCCGACGGGCGGCGGCCACCCCGCTGAGTTTCAAAGAGTTTCTCAAACTTTTGGCTCGACCAGCACCCCCCAAATCGATCCGTCGTAAATCGATGGTGTTTGAAGAACTGCCGACGAGGATAATGAGATTAACCTTTGGTCGTTCTGTCTGTTTGTTCGTCGATGATGGCTTCTCGGATGGTGGTTGTTTGTTGATTTGCGTGTTTGAAGGGTTTTGTTTTGTTTGGTGGTCTTTTTGAAATTATGTGTGGTTTTTGTTGTTTAATTTTTCAATTGGATCTGGTTAATAATGATTGGTTGTGACGCGTGTATTTTTGTGTGTGATTATTTTTAAGCGAAGCTTTTTCAAAATCGTTAAAAGTTCAGATATTTTTACATGTTGAGGAAAAGTTTACTTTTGAATAACATGGGCGTGTTTCCATAATGAGAAAAGCGTAAATAAAAACATTTAAGACTAAACACCGGTACTTCAAGATTCCATGACAGTGTGCCGCCGTTAGACAAAGTTCAAAATTTCGCTTTCCCTGGAAATATGGTTCATTGTTCTAAAAATTTTTTTTAATAATAATTCTAATATTTAGAATTTTCCGCGATTAGGCATTGGCTTATTTACTTATGCCATCAAGATCTCACTGTATCGACCCGCGCACTCGCTCACCATAAAAACCTACCCTAATCTCAAATTAACAATGCTCATCACTCAGGAACTTCCCAAAATCAAATAAGCCGGATAGAAATCTCGACCTGCATACACTCACCATAAAAACACATCCTGATTTCAATTGACGACACAAAACTACTCATCATTCAACACTTCCAAACCGAATTACCACCAAATGCAACAAAACATGGGCCGATCAATCACAAACGAAACAGCTGCATCGACACTACCCAAAATCGGATAACCCTGATAGCAATCTCGACCCGCACACACGCTCACCATATAGACCTACCCTGATTTCAAATCAACGACACAAAACTACTCATCGTCCAACACTTCTAAACCAAATTTCCACCCAAGCATAGCGGTTTTCAAAATCGGGTAAGCTGGGTAGCAGCCGTGGCCCGCTTACCATAAAGACCCACCCTGATTTCGAACCAACTACACGAAACTACTCATCATCCAACTCTTCCAAACCGAATTACCACCAAAAGCAACAAAACACGGGCCAATCAATCACAAACGAAACAGTTGCAACGAAAAGGCAAGGCATTATCCAAAATCGGGTAAGCCGAGTAGCAGTCTGAATCCGCACACATGCTTACCACAAAACCCAACCTAATTTCAAATTAAACTACTCATTCTCTAAGACTTCCAATTCGAATATCCACCTAAGCGTAGCAGTCTTCAAAATCGGGTAAGCCAGGTGGCAGCTGTCGCCCACTCACCATAAAGACCCATCCTGATTTCAAATCAACAACACGAAACTATCATCACGAACACTTCCAAAGCGAATTACTACCAAATGCAACAAAACACGGGCCGATCAATCACAAACAAAACAGCTGCATCGAAAAGGCACTACCCAAAATCGGTTAAGCCGGGTAGCAGTCTCGATCTGCACACACGCTCACCATAAAGACCCACCCTGATTTCAAATCACCTGCACAAAACTACTTATCATCCAACACTTCCAAACGGAATTTCCATTCAAGCATAGCAGTCTTCAAAATCGGGTAAACCGGGTAGCAGCCGTCGCCCACTCACCATAAAGACCCACCCTGATTTCAAATCAACAACACGAAACTATCATCACCAACACTTCCAAAGCAAATTACCACCAAATGCAACAAAACACGGGCCGATCAATCGCAAACGAAGCAGCTGTATCGAAAAGGCACTACCCAAAATCGGGTAAGCCGGGTAGCGGTCGTGACCCGCACTCGTGCCCGGCCGCTAATTGCGCTTATTGGGCACTCGAACCGGCACGGGCCCGACGTCGTGATCATCAACGCGGCCATCGAGATGATCATGATCACGACGATGATGATGATGATGATGATGATGGAGATCCGCGCACGCGCTCATATGCGAGGCGTCGTGTAATTAAATGGGATTTTTTTTAGATTGTGTGTTGAAAACCTGTTGGCGTTGTGATGTTTTAGTCGGGTTTTTAAAACATTTGGTTTATTGCTGATTTTTGTCTGTGGTAACGCTTTTTTATATGATGGTAGCGGATTTTCGTATGGTAATGCTTATACGTGCTATTTTATGACTTTTGATGCTCGACGGGTTTATATTTTATTAATGAAAGTTCATGTATTTAATCGTTTCCGATGTTACCGAAATAAGAAAGTCGTTATTGTTAAAACTGTTTATTTTATTTTAACGAGTCTTTACCGGTAATTTATTCCATATTCTTGGTAATACCGAAAGTCGATTCTTACCAAATTAAGGGTATTACTAATAATATTATAGAATATATACTTATATAATAATAATAATTTTATTCATATAAGTTATATGACCAGACGTCCGCCTTTGAGGAGGATTATCCATCCATGTCAAATATTCTGCCCCCTTCGAGAAAAATCATTTTTCTTTGTCCTTCTCTAAGAAAATTATCCATTTTACACTGTTTCAATAGTATACATTAAATTATATGAATAAAAAACGAAAAAAATCGCTTGCGATGCTAATCATCAGAACATATTATATTTTACGATAATATTGCCTATAAATATTTTCTTGAAATGAACATTAGAATTATTAAACTATTTTTAATTTTATACTGATCTTTTTTAACAGTGTCCTACTTTGACATTTTTAAAATCTACTCACCTTCATAAGTACACTACTTTTTTATCAATATTTTTTTATATATATATCCTTAGATTTTTGTCATCCGATCGCTAACTAGGTGTTTTGCTTTGTTCTAGGTAAGCTGAGACAAGAAACGCCGATAAAACACAAATAAATCGCAGTTATATAAAAAAGTTTAGTGCTTTCCTAAAATAATAATAAACAAAATAAATGCGCACGTGCGGCTGCACTACGAATAATCGCCCGGGTGCATAAAAACCGCAAATATTTCGAATTACAAAGTAAATATGACGTTTCGGTGTGTTCCCGCGTTCCAGCCGATAACCAACGATTGCAGCGCTCCATGGGTAAGTCGACCAAACTAATCACACAAACTGCTTTACCGACACGGTTTGCGTCTCGGCTAAACGCACATACAATTTCCCATCATAATATTCAAAAATATCAATAGATGTCAGTAAAAAAATATATTTGAAATTAACAAATTTGCTTTTCGGAATAATCGCGTATTTTATTCGATTTTATATCGAATTTTTTTGAAATATGTTTTATATTATTTTCAAAAATTATATGAACGTTTTTTAATGTGGGGTTTGCTTTTTTAACGTCTTCCGATCGCAAACTTTCACATCAATGGGGATATTTTGAATAGTGCCCCCGACATAATGTCGCATCCATTGTGTGGTATTATTGAATGTGTTTGGGGTACACTGTTAGATAACTTATATCTCGCTGAGCTGAAAACGCTTCCAGGAAATGGTCGGAACTGTGCGCCACCGTTCACGAATATTATTTTCGCGAAAAAATAAAACAAATAAATGGTCGAAAGGTTCCTTCGTATCGAATATCCTGATCGAAATCGACCATTTTTTTTCTACGAATTCATATGCATACAATGGGGCGAAGTTTTAGCATACGCCGATTGTTCAAAAATTAAAATATGGCTAGCCATGGGCGTGTCGGCGCACTTTTCCCGCGCAAATCCAAACGCGCTATATGCCTGAATAATGTGGCACATACATTATAATCCATATCGGCTCCACCTTTCGAAAACTAGCTCTTCCCATTTTGAAAATCCGCATTCAGGCCATCCGACACCGAATGTGGCACAATGCCCTTTGTAAAAATCGAACTTTTTTTCGTTTAGGGCCGATACAGAATCTGTTTGCAAATTTGCTTCATGCGCCTGAAAATGTGTACTTTTTAAATTCATATTATTTTGAATGGTGTGAATTTTTTTTTTATATTATATCAAAGTAGCTGATTTTTATCTACATTAGAACCTTTATTATCCTGATCGATCGAATTTTTTTTTAAATAGCGCGATTTTTGCGTTCAAAAATTTACGATTATGTATCAAAATTATATTAACTCATAACAGATCTTCAAACTAAGAACTAAAAAGGATTTTATTTAAAATATTTTTTTTACGTAATACTATAGTTATCAATTCGCAGCCGTTGTTATTAACCTTTCCCTTACGGTGCTAAAAAAAAACGCGCGTTCCGGTGTTGGGTAGTCACTACACATTCAAAAATTAGCGATTTAAAATCGGAAAA
>JAOXNN020000028.1:347129-370479 GCA_028571205.2 Hydropsyche betteni | reverse complement strand
ACTCGCACTTCTACAGTGAAGTATGCAAGAGTGAGATGCGAATATGTACGTACATTGAGCTCAACGCTGTGTTTTATGCGAATTTGTTCACAAAATAGCTTAGATGTACTTGATAAATTCTGATTATTATTATTTTTTTTTTTTTTTTGAATCAATGCGTAAATATATTATGTAGGAATACCTAAAATCTTAACCTTGTATATTTATTATAATTATAGAGATATTGACGGTTATTAGAGCAACGTGTAGAAGATACACATCACCGGTAAGGAGAGGTTAACATCGGGTCATTTCAATAAAAACCGTCCAGTTCTCGCTCAAAATCGAACCTTAAACACCTGAACCGACCAACTTATGATCACAACACCCCGAGAGCCTCTTCACCGCGACAAGTTTGAGTATCATTAAACGGTGTTCGGGCACTTATGATGGATGGTGTCGCGGCTTCCGATCGAACGAGCAGCTGCTTGGCTTCGAGCCGTTTCGCCAACCGGAGGCTGAAGGCTTTGCGGCTCGGGTCAATGACCCCCCACACATACGAGTGTTATATATGTATGCGTTTGGGTGTGTGGTCTTTCGATAGCGGTCCGGTTTTGGACTCGGAGGGTGGTTGACGATGGGGTGGTGGTAAAAATGATGTGTTACGATTGGATTTTTTGTGAATACATTAGGATCTCACTAATCCGGCACTTCAATAGACCGATACGTCCAATAATCCGGCACCCTCCGCCCTCGCCCCTCCGTCGTCGTCTAACAGTCTAACCTCAAAACTTATTACGTGCACGTGCGTACTTGGTCAGAGTTTTGATCATGTTTGGGCCAGAATTTTAATCTAAAGGGTCAGAATAAATGCTGAATGGTCAGAATTTAAACCAGGTTTATCAGAATTTATATTAAATGGTCAGAATAATATTAAAAATCCTAACCTATTCTGACTGTTTCGTTATTAAATTCTGACCATTTATTATTTCGTTCTTACAATTCATCATTTTATTCTAACCATTTAATTTTTTGGCTTTATTGTCTTAAAAAAAATTTATTTTTAAATTTTTCTGAAAAGTGGTCAACCACTAGTGTATCACCTTAAATATTATATTTTTCTTTATAAAAACATATTTGAGAAAAAAATAAGAAGAGTATTTGTATTTATTCAGTATAAACATGTAATTTAAAATACCTATCTACATATAATATTAGAATTATTATTAAAAAAAATCTGTTGAACTATATTTCTAAAGACGTCAAAATTTTAAACTTTGCCTAACGACGGCACATGGTCTCAGAATATCGCTGATAAATATTTTTAAATTTTAATGCTGAGGTTATTTGTATCGAATAGTTATAGTATGGATTATATTAAAAAAGGAGGTTGAAATTATTAGAATCAATTTGCGCTTATTTGGATGAATTGAATTTAGTATTTGCACTATTATAATATGATCAGTAAATATGGTAAATAGGCTATGGTCAGTTTGTAAATCTTTTTCAAAAAATTTCATACCAATGCATCCATATACAGGCTGTACTATTTTTCACTTGGCTTCATTGAACGATGAAAACAAAATCAAAACTGTATCCTAATACAAATCAAAAGAATACAATCACAATAACTTAACGATTTTTTTTTTATATATAAAATCTTTCACCAATAATCACATCATATCCAATTTAAACCAACAGAAGTTTCATTTAGAAAACAACCACGTGAAAAAACGAAACACTTGCGAAACGTTGACATTACACACGGACGCAACATTGCCAATCATTTTCCAACCTGAAATAATCTTTAATTATCGTATCTTGACCGCGGAATGGATTATAACGGAAAAACTAAATTATATCTGCGATAAATTCGCAATAAACATTGCGCAATTCGCCGATAAGTCGTTGCGAATAAATTATGATCGCGCAGACAAATATCCAAGTGGAAGACATTTACACGAACACCTAATCTCGAATAACGAAACACATTCGAACCGGACGGAGCGTTTATTATCGTTTTTTTTTTATATACATATATGTGTTTTTTTTTAAATGTCGATTTGGTCCATGTAGGTGATATACGACGGTTTCGTTTCGATTTAGAGTTTGGAATTGTGTTTTTTTTATGTTTTTGGGTTAGATTTTAGAATGCACTTGTTTATATAATATAGTATGTTTTTTTAATAAATTATATAAAATAGATCATTTTATACTTTAATTGTATGAACATTGAAATATGGTGTTCTTATTTTTCGGATCGCAGTTTCAAAGGTCTAAATTTATATATCATTTGTCAAAACTTGTATCAATGTTACACAACGTTTGTATAATTGCGTTTTTCATGAAAAACGCACAAAATTTTGCATTTTTTGTGAAATTCTAACAAAATTTCATATTTATATAAAAATTATTTTTTCAAAAAGCGACACCCCATCTATTTTCTTCTAAAATAAGCTATTTTAATGATTAACAAAACCAAGTCTCATGTCTATGATCATCCACATCCTTTTTTAACCACATTACGACACTTTGATCTCAAAAATACGAAGCTTTCCCTACCTTCTACAATAAGTATATCATAACTGTCATATTTGACAGATGGCATTAAATTTTACAAAAAAACGCAAAATTTTTTGCGTTTTTCACAAAAAACGCGTTCATAATATGAAAATTTTGCAGAAATTTTTATATAATTTTTACAATTCATAATATGAATTCTGAACGCTTATCACAAATTCTGATTATTTAAATATAAATTCAGACCATAACCGTATTAAAAATCTAACTCGAAAAATAAAGTCTCAAAATATCAATGACGCGTATTCAAAAAAAAATCTAATATTTATATGCAGTAGCAATTTCGAATTCATTAAAAATCTAATTATGTATGAAATTCAATTCACTTTAAAATTGCAATATATCTTTTCGCATATTAGCGCACATTCTAAATTTTTTTCTGCAATTTTTCAATTGCACGTAATTGTTATAATTTCACCTGTCTCGTTGCGAACAGCTCGATTTCAATTATGGAAGACGTTTTGACGTCCAGACCAATTTTTGCACCCGAATTTACATACACACACAACAATCGAGCTCGACGGCGAGAACTTTCACCGGCCGGCTTGCACAACAATAAAACCACATTGAAAAAAGAATAATATAAATAAATAAACGAGTCGGGTAATAAGAAATCGCTCGCGTATAAATCATCGGTCGTAGAAAGGAAATTAATCATCGTTTGCAGTTTCTATTCGGTCCGATGATTGATGAGGGCTTTCTTTCGGAAGCCGCGATCTTCGCCTTGAAATGTTGCGTAATTTTCGTCGTTATTCAATATTATAGTTGGGGTTCGGCGATGGTCGGTTTTTCGCCGGACAATGGCCAATGGGAGGAGTGTTAGGATTTATGCGTGTCGCGTGTGTTTCGGTTGTCCAATGGTATTGGTTTTGGTTCTTCGGTTGTTTCTGGTGTGATTGATTGGTTGTGTCGTTTAAATGGGTGATTTGTATGTGGTGTGTGTGCGTTTTTAATAGGGCAGGTCTCCATAGTGAATGTCGTTGAAAAATTCTATTGAAATCTATCCTTTTGAGTGGTTAAAATGATGTATGATATCAAAATATATTTTGGTTTGAAAAATGTATGTATTTTAATATGTTGAAAGTAAGGGTGATCCTCAATAGTGAATATCGTTAAAAAAAATATATATAGAAATTAATCATATTGAGTGGCTAAAATATGTATGATATAAAAACGGCTACTATTTCAGGATCAATTTCAGAAATTAAATAAAACTTTGGAGAGAATTTTTATCCCATTTCTCAGAATTTATTTGAAATTGGTCAGAATTTGATTTAAACGGTCAGAATAAATATTGAATGATCAGAATTTTCAGTGGGTTTGTCAGAATTTATACTAAATGGTCAGAATAATATAATGAACCCTAACCTAACCTAATTTTACTCTGACCGTTTCGTTATTAAATTCTGACCATTTATTATTTTTTTCTGACCGTTTTGATTTAAATTCTGAGCAAAACGTGATTAAAATTCTGACCATTTAATTTTTTGTTCATAAAAACACATTTCGCCTCAAATTTGTATTAAAAAATTGATATAAATTAATTCTATTGAGTAACTGAAAGGTGAATAATATGAAAATTTACTTTGAATAAGGGTGAGTGCTCATAGTGTGTGTTATTATATGAAAACTCTTGAGCTAATTATAAACTTATTAATTATATTGTATGTCCTTATATACGTCTTGGAATAACGCGGTATGGTAAAATCTAATCTGCCACATTATTCGATAAAACCTTGTTCTTCAGTGGATAAGTAATAGATTGCTCATGATGATCAATTATTATATCAAATTTATTATATCGCAATTAAAAAAGTATAGATAATATTGAGAAATCTATTTTATTTCTATTTCGGATCTATAGTTTTACGTTTGAAATCTATAATATATATTTCGCATGTCAAAAATACATTTTAACGTCATTCTTTCGCGCAAATAAATAAGCATTATGTCAGATTAAACTTTCTTTTAAAAATTCGACTCATTCGCATTCCCATTCGTCATCCGAACCGTCCAACATAATTTATCAGACAAATTACACAACATCGACAAAAAACGACAACCTATTACATAAAAAAATACGAAAATTCCTCACAATAATAACAATAAATAATTTTCCACCGATCACGAATGATATTCGCGCGGGCGTACAGAATCCGAAATCTCCGAACATCCACCGATAATTTTTCGGTTAATTTTACAGTTACCGGCCGATGTTTACATTTACAATTCGAAGTGAGTGAAAATCTTCGGTTCTCACAATTTACGAGACGAGCTTTTGTATGTGAATGTCTGCGATAATGACAACAGAAACGCAACGTGCGGGTTAATTATGTGACTTTCGGCCGAAAAAAAGTGAGACGATCGAAAATAAATAATAAACCACGACGAATAAATAATGCTCGTGCGATCATCATCGATCAAAAAATTGTTACCATAGATCAATATGGCAATTGGATGCCCGTTTCCTATCTGTGAGATGCTGGTACTGTAATAAGTGGTAACGTTAACGCTATAACAGATACAGGATATTCGTAATGTCTTGGAATATTTTAATTTTTCATGTTATGCTTCTATGTGGGGGAAGTGTTGAATCGTATATGCGTTACTATGTAATAATATTTTTTGGATAATTGAATTTGGGTATGAGTTAGCTTTAGAATATAATTGAAGGTGAATGTAAGTTTTGGGGTAGTTTAAGAATAGTTTTAGGTAAAGATGAATTTGGATATGAGGATGAGTTTGAATTGTAACGATGAAGATAGTTTAATAATTTGAGGGTGATTCGGAGTAGTTTGGGAATATTAGTAGTTCGGGCATAGAAGTGGTTTTGAAGTGTGGATAGTTTTCGGGTGAGTTTGAGAAAGTGTTGCAGGTGAAAGTGTAGTAGAGTAGAAAAGTAGTGTAATATAAGGTAATTTGGGAATTATAAGTTATTGATAAGAAGTATAAGAAGAAAGATAATAGGTTAGGCATGGGGATAAATTTGAAATTGTTGCTGTAAGTAAAAGTAAGCCTGGGGTTATTTGAGTAAAGTGATTTGTAGATTGTCATCGATTCAGACATGAGAATGGTTTCGGAATAAAAATAGTTTTGTAATATAGATGATTTTATGATGAAGTTAAAGTATAACTATACGTATACCAACCACGTATTCAATTTTTATTTTTTTCATATTTTATACACACTGTAGCCATTAGTTCTATTTTCTATCATCAAAACGTACCCTATAATCATGCATATTCCCAATATCGATGATATAAAACCACTAAGTTTAGTTGTTAACGTCGAGTTAAACAGTTACGGTTCATCATTGCGGTTATATACATATTTTTTTATTAACTAGACAACCCTAAATATATTTCCATAATATAAATTGAACTGCGATTTAAGTCGAATTCAAATTATTTATTTGACACATCAACGGCTTCGTTGTTATTTGAAGATTCGTATACAAAAAAAAAGAATGATATGAAGACGTTTATGACCTTAGTGCATCGAAATGTTAACTGCTCGCTTTTGTCGGCGTTTCGTGATTGTATTTATACATATTTATGTCTTAATATGTTGCGTTTATGTGTATGTGTGTTAAGGATATGTCGATCAAATATCGGACGTCCAATAGAATCCCATCAACGTCATTAATGTTCGCTTGTAGTACGAATGCTGACCGAAAACCATTTATCCCGTTCGGTATTGTTGACCAAAGTACAGGGTTGTCGTTTAATTTAAATATTTTATATATTTCAGAAGTATTATCTATCAAATTTCGATTCAAAAATAAAAAAATATTCATTCGTTTCATATGAAAGTTTAATTTAATTGATAAAAAATAAATTAGAATTATTTTGTTGCAATTAAAAGCACCTTGCTTTGAAGTCACTTTCAATGTTTATTATATAAAAATGCTTTATGTTATTTTGAATGTTTATTGTGTTTTTATTTCAACATTCGATGGCACGCCCTTGTAAATGAAACAATGACGAAATATTTCAAGAATAAAACAATATAATAGACTGAAACACATTTTGAAAAAAGTACGATGATTTATTTAAGCGCGAAGATTCGAAACAATACTAAAAGATGTTAACCCTATTCGTGATCTGTTAAAACGTGCACCAACACGTACATTGTTATTATACATATATTGTTAAAAAAAAATAAGATGTAAATTTTGCGAAATAATCTATAACATGATTATATTGCAATGTACGTAGTTTTTTTTTTTCATAAAAAAATATAATAGGTCGATTATGTGTGTTCCGATGTATGAATATTCAAAAAAAAGTTTTGCAATAAAAGTTTCGAAAGGTTAATTTATATTTTGATAAATCAATATGCAAATGCAGATCTGGATTCGGTTTTCGAATGAATAAATTTCACGTTCGTTTATTATCGAAATCGAACGATTTCAATATTCATGACGATGATGATGAACTTCTGGGCTGTCACGCGTCACTGGACCAGTCAATCATCCGAGATCAATTTTGAGTGCCGTATTGTTGTGTCCGATATTGGTGTGTTAAAAAAGGTTGACCTCTTCGTACATTACTTGGACGTGTATATTCGAAAAAATGCTGGCAAAAAACGGCGTAAAGTCATACCGGAGAATTTTCGCTTGGCTGTTGAAAAAAATGGATTATTGTTTTATTTTGAATTAATAATTACGTTTTTTAGGTTTATATATTCACGATCGATGAATAAACATTTGATAGATTTTCACAATTATAACGTAATAGGGCAAAACGAGATTAGACATCGACGCACGTTCGTACCTGTCAGCGCGAAACCCACACACGATTTAACCCTTTTCTGATCGACAGCACATTTTTCCTATTTAATATTATTTCATATTTTTTATAAATTTATTAAATTTATTTTGATTTTTATGCCAAATTGAAGAATATATATTCAAGTATTTTCCAACAATTCTTTGTATATGAATATGACAGTTAAATTATAATAAGTAATGTGTTGATTCGACAAATAACTATGCGCAATATTACCTTTTCAACGACACGTAACAAATTAATAAGACCTTAACGATTTAGGTCAAGAAGGGTTAACTATTCCACAACTTTTTACCCGCGGTAATTACACAGAACGAATTTAAAAAGCGATAAAGCACGAAGAGTTGCGTTACTCGGTCGTGTATATGCTCTATAACGTTAACACGTGTAATTTTTTTCTCTTTGACACGTTCACATCTCACTCACGTGCATATATGGAAAACGATTTTAGCGCATTTTTTTCAGACACTCGATATTGCACGTTTTATCAACAGCACCGACACCTTTATTTATGAGGCACTCGATTTGCGCGGTTTTAATTATATTCAACGAGTAAAACCTGTCGTGTTTCTCGCATAATTAAAATTTACTTCGACAAATTGTATTGGAAAATTAATATTTCATGCGCAATATAAACATAATTTCAGTTTATTTATTATCCGCGTATATCAGAATACTAGTGTATATCACGAGCTAGTTCCACCGACGATTTCTGACATGTTTGTTATAATAAATATTAACGAGAAGCATTTGCATGATGGATTTATCCGCATGGCCCACATACTGTACGAAAAGGCTAACTAGGCGGTCCCAGTTCAAAAAGCAGTAACAAATAATATCGAATATTAAAATTTTCGGTCAATTACGCACGTGTGTGTGCAATGTTACCATTATTTACGATCGTTTCGAGTTATTAATTAATTCGAAAATCTCCGATTGTATCATTTAACTTTTCGGGTTGCCGTTTTCTTGAACTGGACCAGGCACGTTATTACAATGATGAATTGTTCCGAAAGAAAGGTATGCCGTATTGTAATGGTGCATACTTTGTTTTGCCGACATGACGAATAGAAAATAATCGAACGGAAATAAATCAGAATCGCATTATATTATTAATATAATAATTATTGGCTAATGCACGCGGCGTTTATGTATTCAATATATTAATTCTCGATAAGTCATGTTTTTTGCGTTTCGAAGAAAGTTTTCACTTGTCGATTGATCAAAGAATAATTTTTCGAATCGAGAATAATTCGAACGAATTCATTGAAACGTTCGGTTAATTATAGATTAAAAACTTGAAATGAAATGTGTACGTGCGGGTATTCAAATGACAAGCGCACATTTGTCATATTAATGTCATAACGTTGTAATTCGTATGTACGACCACTTTAAACGCGGATTATCATCGTTATGTTTATATTTGTAATAAATAATTTTTATAAATGAATAAATAATTGCATACAAAAAAATAAGTTTCGAACACAACCGCGCGTCGATGTCACTCTTGAATTCATTGAAATATTTCAATTTGAATTAAAAAAAATTGATATAAGTCATTCTGTTTTATATTTAAATAATGTTTTGAGTATAAATGGGTTATATTTTAAAAAATATTTCAAAATAAACATGAATTTTACGAATTAATTTAATAAATATTTCCCGAAACGAGAATCATCAAAAATCTAATGTTATTATTATCCCCTATATATATTTATAATCGCGGATTTGTGTGTGTCTGTCTGTCTGTTCGAATGACGCTCGCGACATTAGATTTTCTAATATGGTCTTTATGCATATACAGTTAACGTCTTTAATTTGACGCTCATTACCTACTAACTACTAGCATTGCCTATATGACGTCTGGTGACAATAACAAATGAACTATTTCGATTTAATTAATTAAATATTCAAATCGGGTACGGGCATCGCCTTTTCGGGCATCGGGCAGCCGATGTTATTAACATCGGGCCTATATACTAGTCCCCTATATATAATCACGAATTTCTGTGTGTCTGTCTGTCTGTTCGAATGACGCTCGCGACATTAGATATTCTAATATGATCTTTATGCATATACAGCTAACGTCTATAATATGATGCTTATTACCTACTAACTACTGGCATTGCCTATATGACGTCTGGTGACAATGACAAATGAACTATTTCGATTTAATTAATTAAATATTCAAATCGGGTACGGGCATCGGGTCTATTCACTATATCATATATTGGCGATTTCGAACCGACTCATCGTCGGGCTCGTTCCGATCAAATCGTCGCATACAAACCGTAAACCTAACACCGCCATCGAACGCTACACAAAACAAGCCCACCAATTCGAAACGTCACACACGCTTTACGACACACGAACGGTACGTTTATTGTACGTGTACGAGCGCGTATATTGTGCATGCGCGAGTTCGACCCGAAAACGCAAATAGTTCAGTAAACCTGTTGTCTCTGAATTCACACGTGCGTGTGCACCTTTCGGCTTGGGGCGTGCCTCTTTCCGCGTGTACCGTTAGGAGGTAGCTTCGTCTCTGGCCAGAGGGAGACGGAGGCTCTATGTGAGGTTTCGGAGGCTCTCAAAGCTTCGGAATTGACGTCCGGGTCGGCCGTGAATTTGACCATAGTCGACGCTTCTATTTGATTTTTTTTATTTTTTTTATATATTTTTTTTTGTACTGAAATTTTATGATAAACTTATACTTAAGTGTATGTTATCTCTTTCAGACCTGATATTTTTTCTTTGGATGAAAAAATTTCATTTTATCGAATTATGTTTAGTGAGTGAACAAGGATGAGAAATATATTTTTTTTTATTTTTTCAAAATATTTCATAACTTCAACATCAAATTACAGCCTAAAATTTCACAAATATTGAGTTCAATCAATAAAAGAAATATTTTTGAATAATAATATGGCACAAAAATGTGATATATTTAATTTTTTCATAAAAAAACATTGAAAAGTAAATGTGACAGATCTGCCTGTCAGTGTGACAGTTGCGACTTTTTGTACAAATTGCCTTCTAACAAAAATCACGTATACCATATGGAAACATTGGCAGCAGCAAAATATTATGTGTACACTATTATATGCAAAAGGTTGGAGTGATGATAAAACGAAAAATAACCTTCAAAACCATCGTTCAAGTTATTGTACATTGTAATGTACTCTGGGACTGAAAGGGTTAAGATGATTTACGATTGGAGATATAATGACATATATTTTTGTGTAATCGCTATGTACATGAACGAAGCAAATATTCTTGCTTTTTCTATGAAATTTAACATCTGAGCAGTGTTAGTTGCCTTACAAGATTTTTTCATTCATGTGCCAAAATTTTCAATTTTTTTTTAATGAATACCAAGCGTGACAAAGAAATTTTAATATCTTCAATTAAGTAAATTAATTAAGTATGTCGTAAGACACGTCAACCATTATTTTTGGCTTACGCTAGATAACGCCTAAACACAACCAGATATTCTTAAATTTCAAATACAAAAAAATTTCTTTGCTTCATTCATAGACGAAACGATTACACATATTTTTTGTTTTTATGGGTTCATATACGCTCACCATAGATTTCACTCTTAAATTAAGAAATCAAATCAATAATTAGGGCAAAGCTCAATAGTAAACATAAGCATATAATTGGATGAAAACGCGTCAAAACTAGGAATGTCAGATTTACCGGTATTTCGGTAATAATTACCGGTAAATTAAATCTTAAGTAAAAACCGGAAAAAATAACGAAAAACCGAAAATGTCGTGAAACCAAGAACGCGTTCCCAAATAAACAACAAAAATTTTCTAAAAAAATATTTACCGGTAAATTACCACAATTTTGGGTCATTTTCCAGTAATGAGATCTCTAGTCAAGACGTATTATTATAATTATGCTGTACATATTATAGTTTCCTAAGTAAATATAACTCACGCTCACTTGAGAGCTTTTAACTTCCATAAAATTGTTTGTTTGTTTGTTTGTTGCCGTTTCACTCTATCACTTTTCGACCGATCGCCATGAAAATTGGCATGTATATGTATTTTTTTATGGAGAGTGTTTTTAGCATCTTTAAAATAGGGTGACCATATTTCCCAGAACCTAAAACGGAAACGGTCCGCAAAAAAAATGTTCCCCCACCTATTTAAAACAAATGTTTTTTTTCGAGAAGATTTTTTGTATCATTAAAATAGGGTGACCATATTTCCCAGAACCTAAAACGGAGACGGTCCGCAAAAAAAATGTTCCCCCACCTATTTAAAACAAATGTTTTTTTTTTTCGAGAAGATTTTTTGTATCATTAAAATAGGGTGACCATATTTCCCAGAACCTAAAACGGAGACGGCCCGCAAAAAAATGTTCCCCCACCTATTTAAAACAAATATTTTTCTGTCGAGAAGGTTATTTGTATCATTAAAATAGGGTAACCATATTTCGTAGAACCCAAAACGGGACGGTCCACAAAAATTAAATTAAAAAAATAATTTGATTTAAAATTTAAGCCGGGTACTACCACTAGTATAATATAACGTCAATCAATCGTTTTCAATTCCGAAACTCGAAATCGAAAAAATATTTTTAAAAAAACACAAATTGAGAAGCCTCGCGTGTTCCGCGTGCGACTTTAGATATTGCCGACTGCCCTCCTTCTTCGTGTCGTTCATTTGCACACGAACTCTCATATATACAAAATCACTTGATCCTCGAATACCTGCCTCGATGAGGCACATTCTTGCGCAACGCGAGTGTGTTAAACCAGCGAGACACGTACCGAGTCCCCGATTTCGATCGAGATTCAATTTTCGACGCGATACCTCCGTCGGTGTCTCCGCGGAAGATCTATAGATCTTTTCGAGGCCCGATGTGCACGTGGAAAGGTGGAGATCTCGAAGATTGGCTATCGCCTTCGAGGATCTGCAATCGGAGTCGATGACCATTCGGAGTCAGCTGGTGTTGGGTTTGCTTCGATTTTTTCGAAGTATGGGCGGAAAGTTGAAACGGAGAGCAAATGCTGATTGTTTGTGTCGGTGTTTTGGGGTTGTTGTTGTTCGTTGAAATTGTGTTCGAATGTTGGCTTAATTACGTATGCTAATACGTATTACGAACGGCTTATTTTTTGTTGGGAATAAATCATATTTTAATATCGTTTCGTGCATATGTTAAAATTAGTAGTGATCGTATATTAGATATACAAAATTGAATATTTCTAAATGTCATTACGTTTATAATAAATTGATTTATCGCTAAATAGAAAAAAAGTATCGATTCTGTTAATCGAATTATTTTCGAAACGATTACTTTTACGTATAAATATTTTGATTTTTTTTAAGGTACAAATTTAATTTTATGTAAAAGTGACAATTAACGAGATATTTATGAAAAACCCTTTTTCAATAACCTTTGACCTCAAGTTAAATTTTATGCTGAACTTTAATTGAGAAGGAAGTAAAAACCACAATATTAAGATTCATACCAAAATTCAGTGTATTTTTTCATGGAAAGGGCCTTATTTTCTCATTATTTCCCAGTTTCAGACGTTAACATACATCAAAAAATATTATTGTGAAACAAAACGAACTGTCATCGCTTCTGCTGAATTGAACCAAATTATGATTCAAACACTACAAATCACAGATTTCTGTGTGCTCGAATAACGCTCGCGATTCTGATCTTTATGCTTATACAGTTAACGACTATAATATGATGCTTATTACCTACTAACTACTATTTTTGCCTATATATACGTATTCGTAATGGCGACAATAACAAATGAACTATTTCGATTTTATTAATCAAATATTAATTATTCAAATCGACTAGGTACTAGCATCGATTTTTCGCAACGGCACGGTTATAAAAAAAATTTTATATGTAATTACGTAATAATATGATCATCGATTCACAGCCGATGTTATCAACATCGGGCCTTCATACTAGCGAATAATATTAAAAAAAAACGACTCGTCGATCGAATCGAGCATATCGGCCGACAACACTCGGCACGAGAAAATCGCCAAAAATCGACCGATTCTCCCCGTTCAAAAAGGCGACGCCGATCGTCACAACCGTCGCCGTCATCGTTTCGGCCACAAACACATCTTGGTCACCGTGTAGCAGTTGTCCGAAGGCGATGAAGCGGTTTGGCCGCGAGGCGGGCCGCGGGCGACAGTTGCGGCCCGGCCGCCGAACGAGCCGCAACACGGCCGATCGACAATGAAAAATCCCACCGGTCATCGTCAGGTGGATATATCTGGACAATGACGAAGCATTGAGCGCGAAAGCCTCCCCGGGACTAGCCCTGGAAGGCCGAAAGTCGAGGAAAAGGCCGAAAGTCGGGGAAAAGCCGAAAGTCGGCCGCCGCGCCGCTTCAGTGTTGTGCATTGTCACCGTTTTCGGTGTTTGTTTTATTTTTGTTGCATTTGGATCAACTTTTGCGCATTTCGAATGATATATGTGTGTATATTAATATATATATGTGTGTGTTTGTGTTGGGGATCGGAATGCGCATGCGTTTGACAGTTGACGTAAACATAACCTAACTACTCGTTTCGTTCTGGTCTAGTTTAGTTTCGTTTTTGTTCGAAATGTGTTTATGGTTGAAAGTGATTTAAACTGTTGGTTTTGTGCTGTTGAGAGGTTTTGAAATTGGTGTTTGATTAAATGTCAATCAATTCGTGTTGGTTGAGTTTGGTTATGAAAATTTTTTGAAAAAAAATCGAGAATTATATAATAATATGCAATCGTTAAAGTATAGATTTTATGCGAGTCTTATATATATTTGGATTCAATTGTGTATCATATTATGTAGAAAGTCCTCAAATTACGACTGATAATTATATAAATATTTTTCGAAAACTACCTACTTATGAGCTTGTATCACCTACAGACAATATATTTTTGAAAAAATATAAACTCATTCGAAATATTGTATTAAATTATTGATTTTGATTTAAATTCAACTTTCGGCCGAAGTTTAATTTAATTCATTTTCCAACCTCAATTAAACCATTCAAAAATCATCATATTCGTAAAATCATCTTTCATGAATGAATCTCGAATATATTTGAATATAAACATACAAACTAATTAACATAGACTTGTATTTGTAATCTATACAGTCATTAAGCAAAATAATATATAATTTGTTACGCAATTCCAACGTACATAAGACCCATTTGTTTCTAATTACCAAAAGCAATCATTTTCACCGCAGATAAAAAATACAACGAAACACGATTCCTATACCATTGAATTTTGGCGGGAATGTCAACCCGAACCAAAAAAAACGAAGCCTCTTCAACACCAAAATGACCTCGAGAGTTTGGATCGGCAACTTTGGCATTCGTCAACAAAAACAACGATCGATGAATGATCGTCTTGCGTGGATCGAATATATCGTCCGCCTCCTCCCGGTCATCAATCATGAACAACAATTGATTCTGTTAATAGAAAAGGCTGATGGCTTCTTTTTTCGTTTATTCCATTCCGACGAGTAGTTGGATGCCGATTCTGCACGTGCGAATGTTTCGATGGTTTAATGAGGCGTTGGGTTGCGTGTGGTGTTTTGATTTGATTGATTCGAGAATTTTGTGATTCAAATGCAACGCTAAAATAGGATTTAACAACGGTGTGTTAAATATAGTAGTTTTTTCTATTGAAATCAACAGAAATGTTACAAAGACGTGCTAAAAGCTATGGGTGTCCATTGTGAGGTATTAGATGACGCTTCTTATTGTAGAAATGGCGAAACGAACCGTTGTTTGATTTCCATATGAAACATAAAATTGTCGAAAACATGAACGAGATTCCGGGATCGCCTGATTCCATGGACATTTTGAATCATAACACGATGTCGAAAAGACGAAAGATCACGAACAACGGTATCAATTTGCAAGACCAAATCGAGCTTTTGAAAACGGAAACTCAATTAGACATTTTGAAATCGGAAGACGACTCGAACGATTTGAGGCAAAGTCTCCTGCAGAAGAACCTGGAGCTTTTGAAGAGTCAAACTTTCGATACTTTAGACTTGAGACAAACGAGTTTTAACTTATTGAAAACCAATTTGGAAATGTTGAAAACGAGCCAGAAGAATTCTGTGGATCTCCGACTGCATATAACCAACGATAACAACAACGATTCTCGGCTGGAATCGAAAGTAGATTTTGATTTGGGACCTGAAGACAATTGCGAAGTCGAAAGAGGCGATGTCAACATTATGGACAGTGCAAATTCCGAGTTGGACGTGTCTCAAAGTTCAGCAGAAGATAAAGATTTGACTGCTGAAGGTAGTCAGGATGAAGTCTCCTTTTCCATGATCAGCACGGACGGAGCCGAAGACGAAAACGACGACGAGGTGAGTTAAAATGGTCGAAATCGGGTCATATTCGGATGATTTCATCGAAAACCGCAGACGAAAAGCTATAAAATGAAAAAAAAGCGAACAAATCCATGTGTACACTCGAAATTTTTAAGAATCGTTCTGGAAACAAAACGGCACTTGTCTTCCGGAACGTGGCAAGTTTTTATCGAAATTTTCGGACAACTTCTTCGTCCTCTTTCTCGTATTTTGATCGTTTGGAAACATCACTTTCGAAACTCGCATATAAAACGATCATGCGATTTTTTTCAATACAACGGCAAAATATTTCTACAATAATAACCGATTTGTAATATTCGATAGGAAAAAATCAAAACTATTCGGACTTTACTTGCAAACGACTTTTTTAATTTCATACTTTATTTTAGAATATCCTTCGAAACGTACCACGTAATAGTTATTATTTAATATCAAAACACCCTTCCTTTTGCAATTACCTATTAACACCTTATCAGTTCTGCATCGAAATGCACCAAAAGCACGGCACCACAGATGATGAATTTTTTCAGGTCACTTATCACGACCGTTAACTTCCAAGAACTACCAAAAAGCCCGGTTGGCGGTCGACGACAAAGAATACCTGTTCGCTCCTATTAAAGAACATACAGCCTTAATTGAACTTTTAAATAACGGCCTATATTTGCGCATTTTTCAAGGGCCACTGAAGCGGGTCGTTATATGTGTCAATGGTTTATTTTGCGCTTTTGTCATTTGGAAGTTTGTCAAATGAATCATACTAGTAACTTAAATGTGATCTTCATCGTCCATTACATCAAATCCTTGTTTATTTTTCTGAAAAAAATCGCAACACATACGACTTATATAACGATCATGAAATTCGTATAACATTCCTCGGCAATTGCAAAATTTAACACACAGTACATCACTCACTCGACTCCACTGTAATTACTCGGCATTTACTTGCGTACATTGTTATTAAAATATAATAAAAGACGCCATTTATAATAATGCATTATCCGAGATGTGTATTGTTCATAAAACCTTAGGTCTACTTACATCAATCATGCGCTTAGTCTCGTTTGCATATCACACAATAGCCGCGAATGTGCTTCTCAATCTGTTCGAATTGTTGCCGAAATTTAATATGTCAATATTTGAAAATCGGTTTGAGCATTGGTGAAATATTTTGAATTAACATATAATTGCAAACGCTGACTCATAAATGACAGAATCAATATTGAATCATATTGTAATACAGTAGAACTTTGATTATTTGGATTGAACAGGGGTTAAGATGGTCCGGAATGAAAAAATCTGGTCAATCGAGACCAGAAAAAAATTATAAATTAATCGAAATTATTTGAAAAAATTTTTAGTGTGCATAATTATGCACACAATCTATAAGTATTTTTTAAACGTACTTACAGTCTATTTTTACTCTTCTTGATTATTTGACACTAGCAATATTTTTAAAAATAACATAAAATCTGTTATAAAATCTGTAAATTCTGTAAATCTGTAAAAATCTGTAAATCTGTAAATTGTAAAATCTGTCTAAAATCCATGGTAATCTATTCATTGGTTCATAAGATAATAATTAATTAAGTCACAATTTTTAACGCCGACGGCAGAAGTTTTTTAACTCCAAATCTTAAAAATAAAATTTGTATCATTTTTCAATTTGATCATCCTTATAGTTGAGTCTGTTATGAGTCAGTATAATTTTATTGTAATTTTTAGACTCGTATAATGTAAAAAAAATCGTAAAATCTGCTATTTAAAATAATAAACTATTTTTTTACCATTCCGGATAATAGAGGTTATACTGTATTTCAACGATTATAAATAATCATTTTTTTTCATATAAATAATATTATTAGATGTATACAAATTTGATGATTTTTTTATAATATTACATTTGAGATGCTTTTCTGATTGCGTTTCGAAATGACGGATTCATAACGTCTCATTTCCGAGGAGTTCCACATTTGACCCGAAGCTACGTCTTGTCGTTTATTTATTAATTTATTTCGGTATTTTTTTTACTTTTATTTCTCTAATGGCACACCTCGTCTCGTCCGCGATGACTTATCTTTGAAAAATTTCTCATTAACATATACATATTATTGATATATTTATAGTAGTGTAAATTGTATGGTAGACTTGTGCGTGCGCGCTTACAAAAAAGTAAAAGGCGCATGTTGCCAAATACTGACCAAAGGTGCTCAAACTGTCAATTGAATTAGTCAGGTATATTATTATATAATCCCTTGTATAATTATCAATTGATAAAATATACAAAAATGTTCAATTTTTTATTTAAAAAAAAATATTTACTTACAATTAGATTATTTTCAAGAATGCTCATTGATTATGAAAAAATACATTTTTTTTTCAAAATATAACAATCAAACTTTCACAACTTATTTCTAAATCGAAAACCACAATGCGGAAACACAAATTCTCGAAAATCTCCACTAAAAAACGCAACGTTTTCACTGCACATCAAAACGTCAATTCGACGGAAATCTCCATTATTTTAACGGCCGTCGTAAAGGCGTCACATTCGATATACGACATCGAATTTTTACGGCCGCCGCGACTTTTATTATATTGTTTTTCGTGGAAAGTTTGAGAAGCGGCGGCACAATCCCACGTACATAGCTCCGGGTCAAATGTGGAACCCCGTTCCGTGGCTCTTATTAAAATTTACTCTCATTGAATAAATTATGATCAGATCGATGATTTTTCAATCGGAAATCATTCGGAGAATCGTCTGATTTATTTTTAAGGTACGTTTGAGTCGAATTCGATTAAAAGTATACTTCGATTTTGATTTAGTAAGTAACTTGTTCATATTTTTTCGAATTAATCGTTTTAATGTATAGTAGTGATCAATATGTATGAGATCAATTATTTAATTAACTTATCAGCGATTCGAATAAATTTTATTTTAGAAAAACATACATAATATTATATTTAGATTTTCTATAAGTCATTATGTTCATTCACGTTGTTTTTAACCATCTATTGTTTTTAATTGATCATTTATGATTTTAGTTATTGACCAAATAAACAATCGCCTTTTTCAAAGATGGTATGACTTGTTGAATTTTATATATTATTTTAACGACTACTTATAGTTTTTTACTGATTATTTATATTTTTAATTACTGACAAAATTATTTATTGAATTACTGATCAAATAGTCAGTCACATTTTCTATATAACATTTATATTTTCAAGGATAGTGTTTCTTATTGCACTTGTTGCATTTTGTGCATCCGTGCACATTCAAGTATGTAACCTTTTCCTATGTGTGACCTCGTTTCACGTTTAAGTTACGGTTTCGATCACATAATTTTATATATAAAATATATTTTATTCATATAAATTATTTATCAGTATAAAAAACTTCAATGCTCGGATCACAATGTATTTTATCAATAAAGTCGATGATAACATCAAAATACGATGTCATAAAATGACTTCATCCAAACAAATGAAACAATTTTCCGAATAATGAAATCATCGATATTACGCGTTTTTTTCGAAATTATTTATTTCACGTACGACGCAAAAAAGTTTTGATGAAAATTAAATGATGTTCTTTAACGAAATTCGGATTTCTTCCTTTTCATTATCTTTGTTTTTAGATCTATCTTTTTCTTGATCTTGGATGTGTTTATGATTAGGTTATATAGTTTTTTTTTTAATTTAAGCTCGGATTGTTTATTGTTTCTGAAATTTACTTCGAAACACGAATCGTCGTACACAAACTAAGCAACTTCTCAAACATAACAGAAATACCCTTGAAACTTTCAAAAATCTCATCCAACGCAAACGAATGATCGATCCATCATCACACAATAACTCGAAATTAGCACCGGTCGGTAAATAATTCGAAAAAAAGAAATCGGTAATGACAAATTACCGCTTCGGTAAATTACCGTTACGCACATGTAGGCGCAAAACGACTCGCAATCGATTCGTAATGTTCGAAATTTATAGTGCGGTTAATTAAATCGTTTTCTCGGATCGTTTGGGGTCAAATTGACCGCGTTTAGATCGCCTCGTTAATCGTATGTGTGAGCTTAGATTGGGATTCTCAAACTATTTCAAAATATTTAAAAAATATATATATTAAAATTGACCCAAAATTTGATCCGAAGTTACTCATTTTTTTCTTTTTGAGTCTGCAATTACATTATAATATGTCTTTAGTGATATCAGTAAAATTTTAATGAGAATAAATCATATTTTGAATAGTTTTTGTTATGTAAAATCTTGGAATGTTTGATTTTATTGATGGTTTCGCGTCTCGTAACTATAGTTTGAGGATGCTAGAATTAACAGTAAATCCATGAGTATTCGTCGTAGGCAGATAATGGGTCCGTTTTTAGGTTGTGAAGACAAAGCGGACACTTGTGAGGTCCACTTCATATTTTGAGAACAGTATATAAGTATATGACCGCACCCATACCAGTTATTCACACCTCTGCCATCGAAATTTTGAGATATCACATTTATACTATTGAACTTCGGTGACCTTACCTTTTGCAAATAATTTACATAATACTGTCTTATTTTTGGATTGAATATTATGAATAAATAATTGAAACATTATATTTTATGATATAAATGATTTATACGAATATTTTTATGATTGAATTTTTATATGAAGTGTAGAATGCATTGAACGATTTCAGTGCATTTTTTTTTGACTTATACACAAACTTAGGCTCTTACTTTTTCGATCCATGTTTAATTCATTCATAGTCAATATTCAAACATGAACACTGACCATTTATGTTAAATAATCCGTATTCATACTAAGAATTAACAGACAGTTTACACCGTCAATATTTTTGACATCACATACAGACGAAAATTTTTTGCATTATCGAAAGTTTATCAGAATATTTTTATGGAAATTGTCCGATTGGGACTTTTCTAAATATATTACAAACAAGTTTAATTTCACAAATGTATAAGTTCACTAATTAATATTATTCAATTTTAAAATAATTCTCACAATATTAGTTTCCACACTTACTTAACTAGCTAAATTTGAATTAACTGATATTATTATTATTATTATTTATACTGGCCATTTAATGAAATTATACCCACTCGGAGAATATTGAAACATTGATCAAATACTTTTTTCCCTAGATTTAAAAATAGAAATAGATTTTAAAATAGTTTGGGGATAGTTTCTAGATGAATTCGAAGTATAACTTCCGTTCTATTACACATCACACATTCATTTTTTTTTTAAATATGGTTATTACTCGCTTTTTTCATTTGTATGATTTACGCTCACGCTCGCGCTCTACACGAATATACATACTTGACGATTAGTCAACAAGAATTAGAAACATTCAGAACAAATGGCTCGAAACGATCATTATTGCTTCATACAAATAATATGCGTCAGAGTTTCTATGTCGGAGATAAATCAACGCAACAACCGAATATCGTTACGATAATAAACAAATAAACGAGTCGTATTGTTTCTCTTTGTTTCTCTCTAATGACTGGCAACATGTTATTGCATATTAGTGAATGGATGCAACTCGCTCTATCATAATGCACCGTCTCTTTCCGACCACTTTAATTAAGCTTATACACTTTTTTTCTCGATCTTTCGATTCTGGCACGTTTCTCTTCTGTTTACCCATCATTGGTTGCGAACTGTTATTTTTTTATCTCTATGTTATAATAATAACATTCATAGTAAACTCCAATGCTATAATAACAACGATTGATCTGATATAAAAGCAAAAATTGACATTTGAGACTATATTCGCCGGTTTCATTCAAATTATGTTATAATACAGGTTTTTACTCCAAATTAGCAATTTTTCATTTTAAAGTAACACTTTTTCATTTCAAATTAACAATTTTTCAATTCAAAGTAACATTTTTTCATTTCAAATTAACACTTTTTGTAAATTTTCCAGGTTTTTTACTCCGAATTAGCACTTTTTTATTTCTAATTAGCAATTTTTCATTTCAAAGTAATATATCTAAATAATTATGTAAGTACTTCTACGTATGCTAAATAAAATTATTTAATTAAAAATATCTGATTTAGTTTAATTTTTAGAGTAAACTTTCATTTTTGAAAAAATGTTTATTTGAATTGAAAAAGTGTTACTTCAAAATGATAAATTGTTACTTTGAAATGAAAAATTTCTAATTTGAAATGAAAAAGGGCTAATTTGGAATAAAAAACCTGTCATTTTTGAAAAAGTGTTAATTTGAATTGATAAAGTGTTACTTTGAAATGAAAAAATGCTACTTTGAAATGAAAAAAATGTTGATTTGAGATGAAAAATTGTTAATTTGAAATAAAAATGTGCTAATTTGAGTGAAAAACTTATATAATAAATTTTACGTTATATTATAAATGAAAATATCAAAAAAATTCAAATACGAAGTTTATGAGTGTAATTTGATTTTAATTGGGCTGATCCGTCGCCCCAACGAATAAATTCTCACCCCGATATTTCGAAGGGCATGTTCCCTTATTGCAGACCGGCGAATGTGTAAATTAACTGGTAAGGGTGCATAATGTGTGTTTGAAAAAAATATATAAAAGTGCTTGCCCTATGGTGCTCATTCACGCTGTTTAACCGGCTATTAGTTGAACCGTTGAATGGTATTGTGTTTGTTTCATGAGAAAAAAATTGTATAAAAAATGATTTTTATATTATAATATTCATATAAAAACATTTGAAAACCGTATTGCGATCCCGAGAATCCGCCACACGTGTAATATTTTTTTTTAATAGATTTTTCTATATCTATCCGGTAAAAGGTTGTCGACCCGCGCTACAAAAACGTGTCTTATCAATGAGGTGCTGTAAATTTTATTTGGTGGCAATAAAACCCACGTGTGCGCTATACAAAATAAAACGTTAATTTGATATTGCAGGAAATCGTAGACGTGTAACCTGTATTAGGATCTAGAATTCGATCATCGATTGATAGTATCCATAAAATGGTGTGTCTCAATCATCGAAGCCTTTGTTGATCTGATTCGATGATTTTTGAATTATTTCAATTCTGAAAATTCGAATTTTTAAACTGCAAACAGTTTCTGAACAAATCTGGGTTCAGAACAAATTCTGTTAAATTTCTTTATAATGGAATCCATTTTTTTTTATATTAAACAGTAGAACTTCGATTATCTGGACTAGATGAGAATTGAAATGGTCTGGATCAGCAGTTCCCAACCTGTGGTACGCGTATCACCGGTGGTACGCGAAAAATAATCAGTAATGGTCGTCATAAAAACATTTATATTTACCATGTTTAATTAATTTTATATACATATATTTTCTATTAATATCGGTAATTTTTGGAAAAAAATTGACTGTGGTGCATTTAATTTTTTTTAATAAAAATTAGTGGTTAAAAAAAATACTTCTTTAAGTGTCCTGGTTTTGAATTTCGACAAGAAATGAGCTTCGGCACCTTTTATTTAAAAAAAAAACATTGCGATATGTAAAGTTTAAATGTCTCATTTTTATCAGAAAAAAATTAAAACCTTTGGTATTTTTTTTTAAATTAAATAAATTGAGTTCTGGGAAATATAATCACCCTATAAAATTTATAATGCAACTAGAATAACAATACT
>JAOXNN020000028.1:298552-316359 GCA_028571205.2 Hydropsyche betteni | reverse complement strand
ACATTTCGGGTTTTCACATTTTATCGTTTTCCGTTTCTTAACAAAACCAAAGCCGATGTTATTAACATCGGGCCTATATACTAGTATACATAAATTAGAATAGTTTCACCATAACTAATTTTTTCCGAGAATTCTCGAGAAATCATGAAATTTCTCGAATAACGAAAAATCAAAAAATATTAAAATTCTCGAGAAGAAACACCAAACAAAACGTCTTATCCAAAACCGAAAAACACAAACAATCCACCGGAACACCCACGGGGTGGTCTTATCGGAGTCCCGCTTCCGGCGGTTCATCAACCTCGTCGACAATAACACGAATATATATATACGAAGGGTCCTGGCCCTCAGGATATCCACGAATAGAGGAAGGGACCGCTTCCGAATTCGAATGCAGCTTCGGATAATCGCGTGTGAATATCGCTGACATGTTGTATGCTAACCGTTTGAGATGATTTGACACCAGAACCGGCGGCAAATTCGATTGTGAGCCCCGCATGGCGGGTCAATTGGACTAATTTCGGTGTTAAATTGGTTTAAACAGTTATTCGCTTGCCGTGCGTGTTGTTTGGAGTGTGTATGAAAATTTCTGTCGGGTAAATCGGATTTTTGTTTTCGGGTACGGTTTTTTTTACCCGAAGTTAGTGTTGGTAGATGTTGAAAACGGAATTATACTCTTGCCATACCCGCAGCTTGACGCGTTGTTGTCACGATTGATAGTCCCCGCAAATAAAATGAAATAGTGCAATAAATTTTGTTTTGTCAAATAAATATGTATAAAAACGTTATGTATGAAAAAATTATGACTTCCTCTGAAAATAAATCTTACAATTAGTGCGTTTGTTTTTACGCGATAGAAAAACTTTTTTCCTGTTAAACATTTGTATGTTAAACGATTTCTACTGCACATTTCTACTCTGAAAACAAATTTAACATATGTGTATGTTAAGCAAAGTTTGTGCAATAAGCGTTTTCTGTGAAAAATACAAAATTTGACATTCGTATCAAAATTATTTTTTCAACTGGCAACTTTCCGACACTCATCTTCTAGAATGAACTTTTTTTACCATTTACAAAGCCGAACCTTTCAACTTCGGTCTTCATCGTCCTTTTTAATCACAATGCAACACTCAGGTATCAGCAATTCAAGTTTTTCCCAACCTTCCATAGGCATATTGTAAAACAACGTCAACTATTATATTTAACAGATGATAATTTTTTAATAACACTAATGAAAGAGGACAACTCACTTAGAAATAACCTTAAACTTTACAAAAAAATGTAATTGCACAAACGCTGCTGAACATATATAATTTTTTTCAAATCGATTTTCGTCTATGAAATGTTCATAACAAACTCCGTTATCACACAGTTAACGCTCGATATGATAAAAATAAAATTTCTCTATTTATTAAATCGCGCTTTAAACATACGATTTTTCAAAACATTAGCAATACTAATAAAAATAAACGCGTAAAATCTATAAATTAATAAACCGCTCATCGCTTATTTATAGACGATCGAATTCATCCTGTTCGCGGAAATCAAACAACACCGAAACGTGATAAAGACCCGAGAATTCGTGTTAAATACAAATTTTACGTGATTTCGAATTCGGTCGTTCACGTGGTCATCGTGTGTGTGCGTTTTTAAAAATCGAACCACCCACTCGCGAACGGTTTGATTCATCTCTCTGATGTGTGAGTGTACTTTCGTTTCTAATTTTATTTTTTTAAATGGGTTAACGCGCGATTGTCATGAACGGACACGGAGGCGATAAGCAGTTTTTTTACTACAAATTAGCACTTTTCCATTTTGAATTGGCAATTTTTCATTTCAAATTAACAATTTTTCATTTCAAAGTCACACTTTTTCATTTCAAATTAGCATTTTTCATCTCAAAGTAACACTTTTTCATTTCAAATTGATACTTTTTCAATTCAAAATAACACTTTTTGCAAATTTTCATTTTTTAAAGTGTTAATTTGAAATGAAAAAGCGTTGCTTTGAAATTGAAAGTTGCTAATTTGAAACAAAAAGTGCTAATTTGGAGTAAAAAACTTGTATAATAATAAAAAAAAAGAATTTATTTAAGAAATTGAAGCTTTTTAATGAAGATTTTTTAGTGTTCCTAGGTTTAAGTCTGATATAAATTTTGTTTTATTTGTTAGGTTGGGTTAGGTTAGATTGGAAACCTTCTCTAACACCTAGGTATTAGGTTAGGTTGAGTTTTATTAGGAAAACAAAATCCGTATCAGACCTAAACCGAAAGGTAGATTTTTTGCTGTCTTTAATAATTTGAAAAAAATTGATGTTATCTTGAATAAATATTAGGTTAGTCTCTTTTACGTAATTGCTTAGTTCGCGTATGACGCAAAATAATTTTGCGTCGTATACGAATAATACACAGAGATGGTGTTTTTCAAAACTAAACACCTTCGTTATTCGAAATTTGAGCTTTATTTTCATCGCATTATTTCCCATTTAACAAAACTTTAATCTTGTAGACAACACTTAGAATTTTAAACTCAAAAAAATCCAACTCAATCAAGCGTAATCATTGTCACTCCAAAGATCATAAAAAGAAAGGTTTAGAAACGAAAATAACGATTTTTCATTATTTTCGAAGAAATACAAATTTTGGTGAAAAATATCGAAAAAGAGCCATCCCGCTACAATGTAAAATTATTTTGCGTCATACGCGAACTAATCAATTTCACAAACTATGCGTAACATACGTACTACTCGCACATTTTACAACTTAACTTCAACGATAAAAAAAATACACAGACAATATACAGTTACACAATCGGATATATCCCCGATTTCCACATTTGCCGAATTTCGACACGTAAGCATTCCTTGGGTCAGAGAACGAAGAGTCCACAGAGGCCAGGTTCAAGGCCTCGTTGATTTATTTCAATATCGACATACGGACAATTTAAATACCTAGGCGAGTGCGTGCCAGATAATGTATGCGGAGGCGTTTCCTGGTCTATCTCAATTATTAGCAATTAACCGTCGAAATGTGTCCGTTCCGATTGTTTTAACTGCTGTCCGAGCGCTAAACATTGACGGCGGTTTCCGATCGATAAATCTCATAAGAGTGACGGTTCTCAAACGTGTTGATTGTTATTTTTTACTAGTATATGGGCCCGATGTTAATAACATCGGCTGTGAATTACGTAATTATGTATAAAAAAATTAAATCTATGCAAAAATATTTTATAACCGTTCCGTTGCGAAAAGTCGATGCCCGTTTGTTAATGATAGAGGATAATGTATAGGCGCGATGTTGATAACATCGACTGTGAATTTATAACCATACTATTACGTAATCAAATAAAAATTATAAAGATTATACCATAAAGACCATAAAGACTAAATTTGGAGGTCGCGATTTTCAAGCTCGAGAATGATTTAAATAGTGATAATAGTATTATATATAGGGGATATATAATACTCGATTTGAATATTTAATATTTAATTAATATAACCAGTTCATTTATTATTGTTACAATTACGACATATAGGCAAAGCCAGAAGCAGTAGGCAATAAGCATCATATTATAGACGTTTACTGTAAAGTCGCGAACGTCATCGAACAGACGAACACACGAACACACACACAGAAATCCACTATTACATATAGGGGATAGTTTGGCGAGAATCGCCTTTCGGTATCATCGGTAATTTTAATATGACGTATAAATAAACGATCAGAATTTTCGACTATTTAAATTACGAATAAAAATAGCATATGGTCATAATACAATTAAAAGATCGATATAATAATTTTTTTCAACAACTTAATCAAAATTTTTATTGTAAGATGTTATGTATTTCAAAAATTATAATTTACGGTTTTAGCGTATTTTGTTATTTGACTAGTTGGCAGACTTGTATTACTAATATATTCATACTCATTTGTATGTTGGCGTTTGACAGTTGATTACAATTTGTAAATAGAATCGTTGCATATGAATAAAAAATTAATGATGATTTTGATTTTGCGTTGGCGCGTCCAAATTGTCAAGAATGCTAATGTTGGATGCGGTTTCCGGTGCTGCAGTTGTACCAATCTTCAAATTGTAACAATAACAACACTACGATGATATTGCTGCCAACCAAAAAAATTGAATCGTAAAATTCATCGGACTATTCAACTCATACAGGTAGTCTTCGACTTACGATAGTTCGCACTTATGACCGAAAAATAATAATAATATATTTTTTATTAATTAATTATTTTTTTAAAATTGAATGATAAATGTCAAGCGGATGTGAGAAATAAATATGGAGGAATGTATAATAGAACCATAAAAAAAAATTGTATTGAAAGAAATGGCTGCTGCTTTTAATTTAATTAATCAAAGAATACAAAAATTTAAAATGACGGACCCAAACAATGAAAGATTTTCAAATGTTATTTATTTATTATTTCATTATTGTATTAATAAATGCAAGTAAAACTAACGAAAAAAATATATATATATATAGATTCGACTTACGACCGAAGTTCAGGAACGTATCTCCGTTGTAATTCGAGGACTACCTGTAATTTACATTAGAATTCCTTAAAATGATCAGTTTTTATACGTATTTAGATACAAACATGCCAATTTTTTCATTTTAAATAATGAAAAAATCTAGGTTGTTAATTTTCACTCCTTTTCAGAAAACTCGTTAAGTTTCCATGCTCCTTACAATTGCACATCCCCTATATATAATAGCAGATCTCTGTGTATCCGTCTGTGTATCTGTTTGTCTGTGTGTTCGATGACGCTCGCGACTTTTTCGCGAATATGGTCTTTATATACGTATACAGTTAACTTCTATAATATGATGCTCATTACCTACGGCCCCTGGCTTTGCCCATATGTCACAAACAAATAACAAATGAACCATTTTGATTTTATCAATTAAATATTCAAATCGGGTTTTCACATTTTGTCGTTTTCCGTTAACAAAACCACACCCGACGTTATTAACACCGGACCTTTATACTATATCATAATAAAAATTAACATTTTTATGACCGCATGGCTTTACAACGGCACGGGTGCGGCCCCAAAATCGCGCTCACCATGGCGGCGCGCCCTGCCCTCGCAAAAGTGGCCGCCTTGTCGGATTTCACTCGACAATCCACATGTTAATGAGCCCGAGATGGACGAGGACGTTTTTACGTCGAAAAAAAAATCCATTACGTTCGAATTTGGCGCGTCAAAGTGAAACGCCAAGATGGCAGCCGGCAATTATGGCGTCGGGGCGGCGATTCTTTTTTTTTGTTTCGAGAAGAATTTTCGCCCCGTTCTCGATGCGTTACATTGTTGTCGATCGCTGCTATGATGATGATGATGATGATTTTCGGAGCACTCAACAATGAGGCCTGTCAAACGGCGGGCCGTGCACGTGCTGGCAATTAAAAAAATAACGGTTTTCGATATTAAATTTTTTTTTGATTGGTCATATTTTCGATGGTTTCGATCGTTTTCTTTGTGGTCGATTTAGATATTTGTTCAATGATTGAATTTTGTATTTAATAATAATGAAAACAGACTCGAATATTATGTAATGATATAATAATAATTTAACCTTTTAGAATCTCGAATATAATAGAATATATTTATTTTTTATAAAAATTTTCTTGAAAATATAATTTTTATTACAAATTATTAATATACAATAAATAATATTACGACCTTGATAAAATATTATGTATGTATAACATGAAATCCTTTTAATACGAAAATATATATTTGCACCTTCAGTTTCGTGTTAAGCATTGTTAACTGAAAATAAGCGTGTTTATATTAGGTCAATGCATAAGTTTCATCGTATTTTTTCACTTTCTACGGAACTAATAAACAACATCTGTATTCATACTATTCTATTACTAGTATATAGGTCCGATGTTAATAACGTCGGCTGTGGATTTGTTAAGAAACGGAAAACGATAAAATGTGAAAATCCGATTGTGTGAACTCGGAATGTGTACCCGATTTGAATATTTAATATTTAATTAATAAAATCAAAACAATCCATTCGTTATTTGCTTATGACATCATCATCATCATCATCATAAAAAAAAGAAAAAAAGTCGGGAGCGTCATTCGAACAGACAGACAGATAGACACACAGAAATCCGCTATTATATATAGGGGATAGCCATAGCCATATCCCTTGGATGATACTTCTTTTTCAGTATCCGTTAAATTTTGACCTAATCAGTAAATAATAAACATCCTGTAGAAATTTTTGATAATTTTAATAAAATATATTTATGAAATTTTTGTTGTAGAAATTTTGTTTAAATAATTACGCGACCTTGGTTGCCAAAAATATTTATAATTTGTATAATAGAAATGTAGTTAACATTAGAATTACTCAGTTGTGATTTTCAAAATTCAGATCTGGAGATTTTAACATGATGATGACATATATTGCCCATAATTAATGCTAATCCATATCAAAATATCAGTGAGATCATATTGATGATAAAAGTCAACTAATAAAAAGAGCAATATCTTCATCGTATCGGTTTAATTTTATAATACGATGTTTAATAAATTTAAAAAATACGACAAAACTTTTACATATATTTGATCATCGAAATATACAAAAAAAAACCAGCAATATTCAAAAACAATGGAGCGTTTTCCCGCCAAAAAAAAAAAACGGCCATCATCCGATAAGAAAGCGAAACATTTAGCGCGATCGGCTAATTACTACCTTTTCGACACTCTTCAAATTCTCATATCGGAAAATACTATTAAAAAAAAACACATAATAAAGAAACAAAAAAAAAACCTTCAAAGACATGACGTCACCAAACATTAATGCAAATCGAACCTGCATTCATAATGGCGGCAAAAAATCTCGCACGCACATTTCGAGTTATTATTTAGAATTTTTTCTGTCGTTAATTTCGTTTTCATTTATTGCCGTTTTGTTATTTTTTTTTCATGAACGGCTTTCTCCCGATGTTAGAATAATTGTTAATTTATGTTTTTTTTTTTTTGTTTTTTGAGCAATTCAAGTTTTACGTGTGTGATTGCGTTCGCAAAAAATGTTGTATGTTGCGGTTTGTATTATTTATAATATGATATGGTCTGTGATGTGAAATTGAAATTGTTGCTATTTCGCAATTTGATTTTCGATTTGTATCAATGGACGTCGCAGATGAGTTCTATTGTACATTATTTATTTCTATTTTTATTCTCGACAGTATTATTCATTGTTTAAAATAAAATAGTCTGTTTATACACCTTGAAATACAATATGGTACGACAATTTAAGTTGTTTGCACTCAAATAACGCTCTTATGCTAAATATCAATAAGGTGGAATTATACGCTATTTTAAAAACGTTCAGTGTCCGGTTGACGTTTGTTCACTTTGCGTGTGTCCAGTTGGCGCGTGTCCAGTTTGCATTTGTCCACTTGACCGGTGGTGAGCTGATTTGTACCTACTCAAGGTTGTCATAACTTTCGAACCGTCGCTATAAAAACTGCACCAAAAATACATCCTCCCATCCGAAAGCGCACCGAAAACAATCGAACTTAACTCGGAAAAAAACCAATCTCATTCCGAAACAAAAAACAAACCAATGCCCTCGTTGTACGACACTTTTTCGATAGCGATCGCCGATTTCGAAAAGGTTCTTGTACGAAAACACACACCCGCGGCGCCATTTAAACAGCAAAGTCATCCTGCCTTATCACACACACACACATCATATTATTGTATTACATAAAATGTTAAATTGTATTACGAGCTTGGTAAAATCGGCTCGCATGCTCGTCAATTGTTGCGTTTCGTAACGGCCGCCGTTTCTAAACGACTTTGTTTCGATATATACTGGTTTTGTTATGAGCGATTTTGTTCTTCGGTGAAATTGTGTTGGTTTTCGAGCCGTTTGATTGATATTGTTCGGGAATGTAGAGTTTGAGATGTGTTACGAAAAGCGGTTTAAAAGTTGCATGGTGTGATCGCGGAATTTGAAAAATGTGCGATGTTTGTGTTTTTTTGATACATTGAATCTTGTTGAATATTGATTGAGTCATTAGTTGCAGTGTATAAGTGATTTCAGTACATGAATGATCATTCACTTCTGATCTGTGATAATTTAATAAGATATCTCCATATATTCAATTTTATATATCGAACATTTTAAAATGTTCGGTGTATTCAAACAAACTAAAAACTAAAATGTGTTCATTGCAAAAGATTTTATGATCAAAATTTTGATTATCAAGCTAAATTATGTTCTTATGTGGTTTTTGACTGTTTTACGATAAAAATAGATTTTTTTTTTATATTTGCTGATTTTCAACCTAATTCGACAAAAATTCAAAAGTGTTCCACAAAAATCGCTCCAAGATTCTTTCTAGGAATACTAACACTGACAAAATTAGTACATAGATTTACAAGGATAACTTTTTTAAAATAAAATTATTTTCTTATATGTAATTTCAAGGATTCGATTTTTGTAGATAAATTCTACTATCGAAGTTCACTTATATGAGTCGTATGAACGGTTAGTAGCCATTGAAGTCGTCAATATAAAGGATGTATATTTAAAAATAGTAACCAGAAAAATGCGCACAGTTCAGTTGAATTTACTAAATGGAATGCTTGATGTTTCTCGAAAAAATTGAATGTATAAAGATTTTCAAGTCCATAACTTATGAAATTGTCGTAGATCTAAAGTGAATGATTATTCATGTGCTGTTACATCACTTATGACTTAACATCAATAGTCAATAATCGTTGGCTATCTTTTTTTATCATTTTAACAATAATTTGACGGATTAACGATACCAACAATGAAATAACATAAAAAAGATAAAAAAATATTTTCTTACAATAAAGGAAAAGGCATCCTGATGTATTGAGGTTTTTAAATAATTTTCATCTCTGAAACCCAATTCACAATGAACTAATTTTCAATGCGGATCTATCCTAAGTTTGATCCTATACAATTTAAATTTTCCTCATGGCCGACCGATGCCGATTTACGGCCAACGAACGCCGCCGCCATTACTAAGAAGAAATGACGCTAACAATAAAAATGTCCCGTGTGATCCCTCAATCGGCGATCTATAGATCAATTTATGGGCGGCCGATGTTAAAGGGCTGCGCGTGTACAGTTGGCGGCCATGTTTATTGAGGTTGGCAACACTTATCGCGCGTCTCAATCTGCGGCGCGCGCCACAATTTGAATCGCGAATAAATCTCGCCAATTAGAGCTTCGAATGCGGTGGCGGTTTCGTAATGAGGTTGAAATGTGGTCCTTTTTTATAAGCATCGACGATACTTTATAATCTAATCGAATAAAATCCATCAAAATATCATATTAAAAAACGCTGGCGAATATTTGAGAAACGACCGATGAAACTTGTACGGCCGACAATTTTATTGCTTTCATAAAATGTGTCTAATAAAAACCGAAAAAAAAATCTTAATAAAAATGTTTTTTTCGAGCAAACGCCGTATATACTTTATTCACCGTTAGGTTTATTTGTTTATTCTTTCTTTTTATTATCTTTGGAACGTTTTCATCGCGTCCAGTGTCCGACATTTATGCAATGTCAATAAAGGCTTTATACGAAGCAATTTAATTGTCGGTCGACCCCCCGTGCTTGCCGAATTCAACATTTCAATTATGTGTTTTTTTCTTTTTTGCAGAGCGAAAAGTAAAAATGGAGGGAGGCTGCTGAGAGAAAAGTTAGAGAAGATCGGTTTGAATTTGCCCGCCGGTAGGAGGAAAGCTGCAAATGTGACGCTTTTGACCTCTTTAGTTGAAGGTATTTTTTTCGGTTATAAACGAATTCTTGAAAAAATTATGTATCATCGAATAATTAATTAAATATTTTTCTTTATTTCAAATGTGAGACGTTGGTTTTGAAAGTGGTATTAGTCCGTTTTTGGAAAAAATGAATTAATGTATGTTTTGTTTAGATATATTTTTAAATTCGAAATCACATTTTCAATGGTGTATAATATCCTCATGAATTTATCGAAACTAATTGAACTTTAAGTAAAACGTTTTTTTTTTTTTTCGAAAGTTTAAGAAGTTCATTTGTAACATTGCTAGGAAAAATTTATTCCAGTTTAAAAAAAAAAACATTGTTACTAACAGTCTATGTTACCAACGTTGTTACTTAAAATCATAATTAAACATGTTTTTCTCACATTCATTTTTAATTATTCAATTTTTTGACTTTTTTTTAAAACGTAAATAACTTATTTTTTTCCAAAAACGTACTTATACCACATTCAAAAACAATGGCTTGTATGATAATTATTATATTTTAGACTGAAAAAAAAAAAAATTCACAAACTATATATCAATTCATTTTGATATTTGAATAATTAAAAAAAATTTTGAACATACAAACTGATTCTTAAATTCATTAATTTATTAAAATGTCATATATCACTCGCACATATTTCAAAATCATAAAAAAACCAATTCAATCATATTTCCTATACAAGTTTTACACTTCAAATTCAACCATTTGCAAGTGTTATGATGAAATTTTCATTTCAAGTTCCAAAGGTTGAATTTAAACTTTAAAATGTTGAATTTGAATTGTAAAACCTGCATTGACAACGAAACGAACCGTCTCATATACTTCATAACACCAAAATCCATATATATTCCAGCCGAAGCCGTTCACCTAGCCAGAGACTTTGGATACGTGTGCGAAACAGAGTTTCCAGCGAGGCAAGTAGCGGAGCACTTGTGCAGACAACACGCTGCAGCTGAGCCGCACGGTGCGGCTCGCAGACGCGAGCTGCTGCACGCGGCGAGACTAGTCACCAAAGAGCTTATGGACCTCCTCAACCAGGACAGGTCACCGTTGTGCAACACTCGTCCACCCCATCTGCTCGACCCCAGTGTGCAAAGACACTTGACACACTTCAGTCTTATATCGCATGGGTTCGGTGGGCCAGCTATCGTCGCGGCTCTCACAGCTATACAGGTAAATTTGAATTTATTTTTTTGCGTTAATGGATGTCTTTTTATGAAGATATTGAATGAATATCTCAGATATACGTTTTAAAATAGTAGCAGAGAATTCATAGTATAATAATATATTAGATATTACAATATATTCATATTTGTATCGTCTTATATACTAATGGAAGTTCTGGTTTTTATCATGGACATATATGGTCGTTATGTAGTGATAATAATAACTCTTGAAGAGTTTAAATACTAAAAAATCGATAATACATAATTGGCATTCTTTATGCCCTGGGAAAGTAAACGGTTGTTTACTAAAATTAAAATTAAAAAAATTAAATCTAGAGTTCTCAGCATATTATATCCATTTACTGATTATATTTTAATTACTTAACTTCAGGAATTAATAGTCAGTGTATTCAATAAGACCAAACTAGTGATAAAAAATTTAAAAAAAAATTATATACATATATCAAAATTGATCGTAAACTATTAGTAAAAATAAATTGAGAACTACTATTATGTATGGTAATATGTAAATGTTCGATATATTTTAGAAATGTTCATTACATCACTGCTATTGTAATCAATGTGTTGACATAGTTTAATAATGAACGGCTCGTAGAATAATTGAATAAACTTTAATATTATAGCCTTCAATCATGCAAATATTGATGATGTAATTGTGTATTTCAGAATTTTTTGAACGAATCACTCAAACACATGGACAAACTTTATCCAGGCAGCGGAATGGTCTCGTCTTCGCTAGACAAGGGAAAAATGGATCAGGACATTAAGAAGTAACGTCGGTATCCGTGGGACACTTGCCCGACAGACGGCATAACTCCCTAAAATATATTTTTTTCCTATTGATCGTGTGCCAATATGAAAATCTTACAAAATATTATTATAAGTGAAATGTGTACATTTATAAATATAGAAAATTGTGTACCTAACGGTCGTAGTGCATCCGCGAGAAAGGATTTCATTCCCGTTAATTGTGTCGTGCAACAAATTATTATATTAAAGCAAGTTAAGATTGTTTCATTATGGAAATGGAAACATATAATTATTTTTTGAAAACTTTTAAGAAATTTTCCCCAACGTTGTTCGGTGAAAATTCAATGTGTCAAATCAAAAAAAAGTAATATAAGATCTAAATTTTGAATGTTGTTATTTCCTAAATTTTAATATACTAATTGGCAGTCTGTTTTTATGAAAATTAAACAAATTTAGTATGTAAATGTTTCCATATTCTACTACAACACTTTGTAAATTTGAATTCTTCAATTGTGCAATTCAACAAGACAAAAATCCCAATTTTTCAACAAATCTTGACTTGATACGTTTGACAAAAGTACGTAAAGTGCAATTACAATACTCATTTACATGTAAAATATATTGTAACACTTAAGGAGTAGCGTTAGTGAGATTATTTTATTTATTATTTATTTTTACGATTTAAGAATCATAGTGTAATCGATAAAACGAGTTAGTAAAATTGCATAGTGGATCGTTATCCTTTTTTTCACTAGTTAATTTGCAAATACAGTTAATACGCCATTCTAAGTTAAATCCTCGAAAATTACCATTGGGTACTTTCAACATTTAATTTGAACATCTTAAAAATATAAGAATGCGCCTAAATCATGTACAATTATTAAAAATTTCCCAATAATTAAAGATTAGACTGTGCCAATTTCTTGTCGACTTAATTCAGATAAAAAAATGAATTATCTTTTACTCATCGATATATTTTTAACGTTAAATATAAATTTTCGAACATGTGATTACTTGCCATAATCAGATTTAGATGATTTTATAGTGTATTTTTTTATATAGAATAGATTATTTTTTATTATTGTTATATTTTTTTATATTATTTACTTGTCGAAGTAGTTTAGAACGATTATTGTAAATTTTTGTGCATACATATCTTCCTTGCCATATCTTTTATGAATGTATATTTATTAAGTTATACATTTGTTAGTAGCGTAAGTGAATGGCTCGTTCAAGTTGCTCATTTATTTTTAGTACGACTTATATTCTATACTAATTTTTTGTTAATTCTTAACAATTCCAACAGCTGAGTTTTTATTTTACTTCAATTCAAAATTTAAATTATTTTTTTACAAAGAAAATATTTAAATTATGACAATCAACTTGATTAATTTTAATATGAACATTAGTTTGTGATATTATTTTTCAATTACATCCATGGATGAGAATTGTACCGATTATAATATAGACTTATTTTACAACCATAATTTTAACTTACTGCTTTGATTTCTTTAAATTTATAAACAGAATGCAATATGACAGTTTTCATTTCAATATGCTCATGAAGTTGTGAATTTTTTATCTCTTTTTGTGATAATTTAATTATAACTAATTTTGTCTCAAAATATATATATGTACTTAATAATCAATGTTACAATACTCTGTGCCAATACTTTATATATAATAGTGTTTTCGAATGCCATTCGTTTTGTACCGATTGAGTCATATATCAATATGGTTTCGTTCTCGATTGAAAAACCATGAAATTTAATTGTGAATTTACTTTATAGATTCTTGAACATGAACAAGACAATCATATTGTCTTTGATAAAAATTTTTGTTCATTCGACAAAAATTTAAAACGTGCCAAACTCATCAAAAGTCAATGAATACTCATTTGAAATGTCGATCTACTTTTTAATCATCGTATTTATAGTATAAGGTTTATTTATATGACAAGGTTCGTTTGCTCATTTAAAAGTATTATTTTATTCTAGTTTCAGAGTTATAAATACGTCACAAGTATCGATGCCAAATCGTGTACTGTTTTTTATGTATTATTTCTCTTTGTTTTAGTTTCGAACTCAACAAAAGCTTAAAATAATACATTCGGTGATATAAGAATATTATTTTTTATTGATGTACGTATTGTATAGTCTTATGAAACTATCTTCCAATCAAAGATACTGTTTACTATAATTATTATATTGTCATATAAATATTGTACCATTAAATAAACATAGAATTATTGGTGTAGCGTTAAGTGAATATACATTATTATTATATAAATAATAATATACATTTATTATACAATTAGGTAAAAGTAAAAGATTGTTTTATCTTTCGATACATATGTTTGGGGTATATTTGAAACAAAGTGTACATAGTCTCGAAGCCATTTCATTGCCATATTTTACCGAAGTTTGTCTCAATTTTTGTTATTTCAGTCAGTGAGCTTTTTCTCCACTTTTTAATCTGGATATATATGAAAATCGCATGAACTCTCATGACTATTTGTGTATATCTAAGACGATGGTTGTATGTGTCGGAAGTGTGTATTCTTTGTAATTCTTTTACATTCCGTAAAATAAAATGATAATTTGAAAAAATGGAAAATGGAACACAGCTTTTTCATTATAAAATTCCTAAACATATTTCTTTTATCCATCCTTCATTATATTGAAAATAAAATAGTAAAATTTTTTCATGTTATATAAAAACGGTGTTAATCTCGTTACTCATCAATATTTTATTGTAGAAATCTAATATAATTTAACGTAGAAATCATTCAAGTAATATAACTAACTCAGAATATTATATGATTGAGGACAACTGTAACATATTATAATTTGTAATTGATTAATGGTAGTTAATATATCTTTTGTGGTATATATTGATAGTTAATATAATTTTATTATATGTGGGGGAATCCAAAAATATATAAACAAGATGAAGGATTGAAGGGTTTAAAAAAGTAATCACTTGTTCATTATCAATCTTATTTTATTTTATTTTTGTGCAGATTTGTCTTTTTCAAAAGTCAGTTATTGAAACTCAAAATATTGCCGGTATTTCCTCTTACTTTCAATAATCAATCTTTTACCCATTTTAATCTCCAATATTTTCTCTGTAACCTTTACAACAAAATATAACGAAAAAGATCAAAAACGAATATGAATTCATGGCTTTTCCGAACCCTAATCTTTCAATGGCCATCATAACATTTATAAAATATCAAACAGCGTGAAAATTCTCAAATATACTAAATCACATACGAATATATACGGCAAAACTTTCAACGCCTCACAAAAGCGAATCGGGGCCACCGTTTGCGGTGGAAAATCCGTAAACGGACGAAATTTTCACGTATTAAATGAATATCGCCAACTCGGCACCGTATGGATTTTTTGTACGGTGCTAAGTACAGGCTGGCACAAAAAGTGACGTCGCGTGACAACCGCCAATTCCTGTTTATATGCATAAAGCTCGTATTCATTAAGGGAGGCTTTCGCGGAAGTCTCGGAAAAGCGGCCGTACGCCTGCGAAAGTTGACAGATTTCAATCGTTACGCAACGGTGTCTGTTTTAACTGGGAACTGGGGAATTTTGATGTTTTCGAAGTCCCGGTAATTGGGGTTGATAATTTTTAGGTTTTGGGTATACCCGAGATTGTATTATTTAATATAAATGTAATTAAAATATATAATTGGGCGCGTGACAAGAGGTAAAAGTTTATATATACTTCAATTCTCATCCCTGAACTATCACTATAACTAAACTACTCCCATCCTAAATTACCTTCATTCCTAACAATAAATTATATTGCCCCTAAATACATTTTCACTCCCATCCCGTTTTCTAAATCATTTTCACTCATCAAACTCATTTACAATCCCAAATACCTTCACCCTTATCATTATTATTAAAATCGTCACTATATAAATTAAGAACTGAATATAAAAACAAACCTAAAAATGCGGTAAATCATCCCCTTTTTTTCCGAAAACTGTCATTGAAAAAAAATTAAATTTTGAATGACTTTTCTAACTATTAACATTTCCCTCATTCTCAGTTACATGATGGATTCGCAAAGAACATCAAAAAGTCTTACGATAAATAATAAATAGTTTTTCCCGTTTGGCAAGTTCAAGTAAAGTTCATAAACTGAGGCCATTTTCCAAAATAACACATTCACCGTCGAAATTCACGACCCACATAGTGAAGAGGCTTCGAAGTCGAAGTTGAACCTCTTTTCGTTGGATATGTAAATTTTCACAAAACTGCTTTTCCGTTTGTGGAATATTTTCAATTTTGTATAAATTTTTTTTTAGAATAGGAACGAATTTAAATAATAAAATTATTAGACATAATTCTTGATTGACGTAGGGAAAAATAAGGCATTTTTATGTTATCCCCAAACGCATATAATATTTTCCTTTTCGTAGAACTTTTCAATTGAAAACACGCAAGACACCACCAGGCTCCAATTCTTACAAATCCAACGTTCTCAAATGTTTCACCAAAAAAAATTTTTAATAATAAGAAAATTTTAAAAGGTCTGATAATCTTTTATTAAAATTACTGATTATCTTTCTAAAAAGTTACACAATTTAAATAAAATTCATATATTTTTAAGTTGTATGTTTTTAAAAATAAGTTCAGGTAAATGTTTCAGTTCAATACGATTCAAATCAAAGAATCAACATATTCTTGTCACTAGTAAATAGGCCCGATGTTAATAACATCGGGATGTGTATGTATTTATTTTAAAGTCGATCCCCGTGCCCGATTTGAATATTTAATATTTAATAAATAAAATCAAAATAATTCATTTGTTATTGTCACCATTACGAACACGCACATATAGGCAAAGCCAGTAGTTAGTAGGTAATAACCATCATATTATAGACGTTAACTTTATACACATAAAGACCATATTAGAATCAATACTATAAAAAGTCGCAAGCGTCATCGAACAGACAAATACACACACAGAAATCCGCTATTATACGTGTATATAGGGGACTATTATATATAGGGGATTCTAATTGTAAGACCTTCAAATATTTGATGGTATAAAATGCTATTTTGCCACGTTACTACCAAACAAAACGCTCTCATTGGTCAAGTCTATAGATAACTTCTGTAACGAAAATAATAATAAAATTTCCTCCTTTTCGAAAAAAAAAATTCGATATTTTTTCTACAAAAATTTTTCATCCCATAAATGTCACAATTAACATCGAAATCGTAAGTTTCGACAATTTTTCGGATCCGATGACCTTCCAAAGACCCCACCGCTTCACGTTCCGATTTCGAAAAGCTAAAGAAGTTTGAGAATCTCAAGTTCCGACGATTTTCCCCAACCGAAGTTATAAAAGGGCCGGCTCGGTGAGTGCGACGTCCCACTGGGGCGAGAAATGTACGCGGGCACAACCTTCACGAAAAACCCTTTGGACACGAAGACTATGGGCTCGACCAGCTACCTGACCAAGCCGAGACCCTCGCTGAGGAGCTTCGTCGCCGGAGACAAGGAGAACCAGCATTCGAAGGCCAAGAAGTCCAAGATCAGGTCTGGACGCGCAGCTTGGGTTTTTCTTTGTCGATGGGCTTTGTTTTGTCGATTGTTTCGTTACGGTTGCTTTTGACGTGCGACGTTTTTGTATGTTCGCTATGGGGATAAAAAAGGATATTGGAAACATCATGAGAAATGTGATTTATTGTTATAGTGAGACATGAGTGATTTTTGAAAGCTCGCTCAGAAGCTTCGTTATAAACCCTTTTTTATTTTTCAACGGGAATGTTGTTGAAAAAGTCAATTTTAAAAAAATTATCTTAGTAAAAACAGTTATGTATATGTTTTTTTTTTAATATAAACACTGAAAACCAGCAATAAGCCTTGTCTTAAATATTATTATTATTATTTTTGTTATTATTATTATCATTATCATCATCATCATCATTATTGTTGTTATTGTTTTTATTATTATTATTATTATTATTATTATTATTATTATTATTATTATTATTATTATTATTATTATTATTATTATT
>JAOXNN020000028.1:287197-298452 GCA_028571205.2 Hydropsyche betteni | reverse complement strand
TTATTATTATTATTATTATTATTATTATTATTATTATTATTATTATTATTATTATTATTATTATTATTATTATTATTCATCATTGTCGACCTTTTTTGCGCCCATTGCAGGACAAGGTCTCTCCATCAAATATTGGGGGTGTAGGCTATATACCTTATACCTTATATACCTTATATACCTTATACCTATATACCTTATACCTATATACCTTATACCTTATCCGAGAGCCAACCTCATATTGAATTATTATTATTAAATGCTGATAGGAAAAATATATAAATATTTATTCAAATGTGCAATTAATAAAGAATTAAATTTAAATGGGAACAAAACGTTTTGAATATTATATACAAAAATCAATAAAATTATTAAAAAAAACTTGAAAAATAATATAATAACTATTTTTATGGACTTTCTTCGTTGTTTCTCAAAAAGTTTTTCGATAAATTCAAAATACAAAATAGTTTATAAAAATTTATACAAATTTGAAATTACCACTAAAGTTTAGTTAGTCAATTGGTCCAAGGGGGTTGTATTCTAATTGGTCATTTCCAAGGCAACCGAAAGCATACACACATTTGACAGTATGTTGTTGCGTTAGTTGACAACTTATTGATTGCACAAAATGTGTAAACACTCAAAGATACTCATATAAAATAGGTAATTAACTTTTATCATCTTATCATATCAATTACGAGGTTCAATACTTTTATAAATTAACAAATTCAACTTCATTCATACTGCGCGCATAAATAGTGACACAACCTTAAGTTTTGTATTATAAATAATAAATTGATAAATTATGATTTGTGTTTAATTGCAGGAAAAACATTCCTAAAATGTCAGATTATGGAATCCGAAAAAGATTGCCGGATTATACTGAACTTGCGTACAAAGAAGCGGTAAATCGTTTGAGGTTCTTTTTATCAGAAAGCTACGCTCCAAGTGTAATTAATAACAAAATAATTTTATGATTAGTCGATCATATATTTTTATGGTAAAATATTATATGTATTTCAGTCAAGAAGTTCTAAAGTGGGTGCACCTTCGATAAAAAATCTTGATGAATCTGGCGATGAAGGATACGATATTTTATCGAAAACTAAATATCCTATTAGTTTTTATGGAGGATTGAGATCTTATAATCCAGTATATTTACCTTCCAATATATTGAATAAAAGGTATCCCTTCTATCCACGGGATCAATATCGTAATAATCTTATCGACACTATTCCTATACATTCAGCAGCACAAGGTTTTCTTTTACTACTTCTTTTTAAATACAATTCATGACACTTGATAATATAAAAAATATAAAACCAGATCCGATCAATACTTCAAACATTGACACAACAAGTGCTCCAAAGTTTTCATCGACCGATCCTGAATTGATGAGTTTCATTCAGAAACAAGAAGAATATATCGAACAACTCGAAAGGGAGAGTTCATATTGCAGGGTAAAGTATTTGTATTTATTAAATGATGAGTTTTTAATTTTAAGTGCACAAAACAACATAAAATTCCATTTTCGTTTTGTTTAGGAAGAATTGAATAATTTGCTTGGAAAAGTGAAAGAGGTCATATCTGAAAATGAATCGCTTCATGAAAAGCAAAAAAATCAAATACTATCCAGCGTCATGGATCACAGATCAGGTATGAGCGAGTCTGATGATGGTGATAGTACTGGATTGGAGAATGAAATCAAGGTATATCTAATTGTTCTAAATTTTCAATAATTAGTATTGTATTTATAACTGGTTATTTTACAGTATACTACTGTAAAGAAAAAGTCTTCTCTTAAACCTTCATCTCGTTTGGAAGGTCCTAACATTGTGTTCGAATCAAAAATATCTGAGCTGGAAGCACAATTGACACAATCGAATATCGATTTGAAAAAATTACAGGTGAAAAATGCTGTAAATAAAAAAGATATTCTTTCAACGCTTTTGATATTGCATGTTTGTCATGTCGTACATGTATTGTTTATTTTTCTTTTATTTATGAGCAAATTTCATTTTTGTGCTTCCATATTTTCAAACATATATATTTATATACTTTGTATTTTGCTACCATCATCATTTTTTAGTCATTTAAAATCCAATCAACAATAAAATTCTCACACAGCCTTTTCTATATCATTCAAGCACTTTTCATTTATACTGCAATCAAAAACATTAATTTACACTATACAAATATATTCAGGATGAAAACGGTGAAATGAGAAGAAAACTTAACGAAGGCATCGTAGATTCTCCGTGCATCGACAGTTTCAAAAGACAAATCGACAATTTGCAAAGGTTTGATTCATCTAGATAAATTTCTTTTAATATATAACATAATGAGCTTAATACTTTTTTTATAGAGATAAATCTGCATTGGAAGCACAAGTTTCTCGCCTGAAATCTTCTCTGGATGACAGAAAAGACTGCGATTCCGATATGGTGGTGAAAATGAAGAGGTCAGCCGACATGGCTTATCAAGCCAATTATGACAAAGCCCAACTTGAAATGGAAATAAGACGCTTAAAAGTTATAAGGCACTTGTAAACCTGAATATATTCATATAATATGTCGTAACTAATCCATGTATATGCTCAAATCTAATAGGAAGAACTCGAAAGACAACAAGCAAGAGTTAGAGAACTGCTAGGTGAACAAACCAGACGTGTGATGGAGGAAAGAAGTGCGATTGAAAGACGTTATTGCTCACAAGTCGAACAACTCACCAGCGATCTAACAACACATTGGGACTCAGCCACTAAACTTCAAGTATATTTTTGTATAAAACAATTTTATAACTTTCAACTTAAAAAATTAATTAAATAATATATCATATTCAAGTTGGAGTTGGAAAGGCAAAAGCGAGAAGAAACTGACTTAAAACGAGAACTTTTGCAGAAGAATTCACAAATCGAAGACCTGAAGTTGGAACTCAAAAATAAAATAGGTATGAATTTTTATATAATTTCAATTTATAAAAGTAATAATGAAAAATTACTTTTTTATTTATTATTATATCCTATATCCAATGTACTTCTTATTATTTTTCAATAGCATCGCTGCAAGCTGACGTAGCCCAAGCTCATGCAGACCGAGCGGCTGTCGAAGAAGAATTGGCCAACGCTAGACTCATACTGGAACGTCATCAACGTCAATCCAAACACGATGCTAACAGACTTAACTCTGAAGTATGTAAAACTGAATATTTTCATAATTCATACATTTATAACATCGTTTTTTAACAACTGCTTGAAATGTATATACGAATCTTAAGAAATAAACCAAAAAATGAATTAAAACCATATATTTCTGAAGGTTCAATCAGTTCGACAAAGACTCGACCGAGCTGATGCTGATCTTGTACATTCTAGAAGAGAAAATCTTCGACTCATGGAACAAGTAGCTAATATGGAAAAAGAAGTGATTATAAAAGACATGCAATAAAATTAATATGTTGATTTTAAAATAATATGTTTCTTTTTGTCAAGATGAACTTGCGCAGTCTGCGACCAGCATCGCCCAAAGAAAAAGATGCTCCTAGGGAAAAAGAAATTTCCAGCATGATCTCCAACATGGAAGCTAAACACGGTATGTAATATTCTTTGATAAAAATATGCATTTGACTTGAACTAAAAATACTGCATATTCAAATAAATAATTTAAAAAAATACTTCGGTTCGATACGTTTTAGATTGAATATTCCTTTTTAAATAAAATGAAATTAAATCTTCATTAACTTTTACGTATTCTTTTTATTTTTGTAAAACGCAAGAGTCTGCTAAATTTTATATTTGCACCACGTAGTTTCAATATATGATTTTTATTTAATGTTGCCTCGTTAAACTTTTACTTATTTTATATGAAGCTCATTACAGAAAAATAAAACTAATAACCTAATAATTTTGAAATCTTAAAATTTATCTTTTTTCTGTACGATCTTCATTCCACAAGAGGGAAAATCAAATAATAAATACAAATAGACCTTGCTTTTTATACAAAGCTGTTTGATTCAATCAAATAGATGTTTTCATGCAATTTCATTTCTTCGTATTCTTCACGTATATTGTGAATTTTAACAAAAATTACAAAACCCTTCAATGATTTGACTTTCCCTCACGCGTACATAAAACGCACTTCGTCACAACTTTCCGTTACAATCTGAAATTCATTGAAACGTTTGACCGACCTTCACAACGAAAGGCACTCCAGTATCTTTCATGTGCTTCATGTGTGATTGTTAAATGGCATATGTGAATTGTAATAACATGAAAACACTGTCCCGCAGCTCAAACGGTGAATGAGTTGGAGACGATGGTGTGTTCGCAGAACTCTCTCATGGAGAAACTAACGGCAGAGTGTCACTTGTTGACATCAAAACTAGACGACGCTAGCCAAAGGCACAAGTAATTATTACATATCATAATATAAATTTTTGTATAATATATAAAATCCAGTTAGATGTTTGCATATTGTTAGTTTATATAATTTTTGATTGAAGGTCGGTCAATGTTGAATGGAAAGTTTTTTTGTTTTATACTTTTTTATGAATATATGAAGTTTTATTGCATTTTTTATATATAAATATATATGGAAACATTGGTACCCACCTTCAATAAATAATTCATATATTCATTGATACATTTCAAATTTGTCTAAAAAATCATATATTCTTTTTACAAACGGCACAAAAAACAAAACTTTCATATCAACATTTTAGTATATTTTTATATTCCAAAAATGAACATAAGACTGAAAACTTGTACGTATCACATCACATTGGGTAATCCTTAAATACTGCATTATAACCTTTTTTTTCAATATATGTAACATATAATTTTAAAGATCGGAAACTAATAAGTAATTTCAAATTTAATTTTTTTCATATTCAAATTATATAGTGTCCATTTAAAAACAAAACCTTTCCTATACAATAAAAATACTAAACATAACCAAAAACTTAATAATCAGGTATATAAATTAAGCATTCAAATATAAATTAAATAATCAAAATACTTAAAATCGATTCAAATTCACACACCAACTCAAACATGACATATGAGAAATGAAAAATATGAAATTGCTTTTGGTTAATGCGGCTTTGTTTTGGTTGGTATGATTATAGGGCACTCCGATGGCCAATCAGACCCAACGAGAACAGAGCGCGCATCCTCCAAAAGCAAAAAGCAGCTTGTCGAAGCCGCCCTGTCTCTGAACCGTCCTGCAGCAGGAAACGAGTCCGCTTCGTCGACTAAGGAGACAAAGCGAGACCTCGACGGCCAGCACGTGCTCAGTTTTCCGTTGTATATAGAATCGCCCTTTTTACCGGTGAAAAAGGAACCGATTAAGCTCGATATCAGCGTCAAAGTCGTGCCTAAACCTAGACCTAAAAGCGAAAAGAAGGAACGCAAAAGGTCCAAGCAATGCCACAAGGAGGATCCTCCTGCGGATATTCCGATGGATATCGCCATTGAATAGTCTTAACGGTCGGTCATCCAACCGTCAATAGACACTTTTAACATTTGAATGTTATTTGTGTCTTTTGTATTTATACATTATTATTAAATTATTTATGAACTTCTTACTTTTTAAGAAGGTTCAAGGACTATTGAATATTATTCTAATGGATTTAACTATATCAAATCAGTTTATATTTCTGTTTGTAAAAATATATCATCAATTTAGTTTAATTGAAAGAAATGGATCGGTTGACCATTGTGATATATAAATTTTCAAATTCAACTCGAAATTGTAAAATTTTCAATATTGTTGTTCGAGAAGCTCCAAAAAGCTCTTATTGTTAGAAGATATCTATTTCAATGGCTCGCAGACCAAATGTGTTCCACTTACCTTCTTTTAAATTTGTCTTATTGTTAGTGCCTAAATTTAATATGAATTTAATAATTTGATTTGATCAATGTTACATAAAAATTTTGTTCAATCGTTAATCGAGAATATATGGTTTGTTAGAAACATTTAAAAAATTATATGATCTTTCAATAAATATATGATTTATTTCTATTCCCTATTCTGAATATGGCGAAAATGCTTAAATAAATTAGTTTTACTTTTATTTCAACTAAATTATATACTCATTAATTCAAATTACACATGTAATATAGAAAAACATTGTGTATTGAAGAATTTTGAAAAAAATTAACTACTTAGTCACAATTCTAAGTTATTAGCTTATATTAATCAAACACAAAACTTTTTTTTATCCTTGCCAATTTATTTTTAGATTTAAATTTACTTTAATTTATTGCATGTATCATTTATCCATGTACTAGCTGAATAGAATGCTTTCAGGAGAGAAAAGCTCGAGTTGGAAAACAAAAACAAAGATCTCATGAAACGACTGAGAAACGTATGGAACAATTACAAAAAACACTGCCCATTTGTGCAAAAACAAATTTTATCATCAACAAACAGCACACCGTCATCAAAAAACAGTATTTCTGACACCAACACATCTATCAATCGCTTGAAAAATGTAAAAGACTTCACCGATCGTTCAAACGAAGACTTTGAAAATTCAAGCAAAACAAATGTAACTGAAAATATTACTGCCAGGCAAAAATATGACGACTCGATGTCGTATTATATTGGTAACGGTTCATCTGAAAACTACGATGAAATAATACCACATAAACACAAAGAATTGAATTTCACAAATGAAACAAATAATTTGAAAAAGTCAACAGAAAATATTTCAACAGATAGTAAAAGCTTCTATAGATCGCACTCACTTAGTAACCATCCTAGCCCACTTCATATAAGATACGAAAAGGTAGTAACTTTGTATATTCTGTGGCGTATTTTGCATGTTGCACGATGATTACTAACCAATTGGTTTTATTTTCATTAGACTGTACTTTTTTTTATTTTAATCTAAAAGTTAATGAAAAATTTAATTTCAATTGTTCGAAATAATCATTTTCTCAACTGAATTTGAGCCACACTCTATTTCAGCGGAACTAGGTTTGTATTAATCATGTGAAATATCACAGTTCAAATATGGATACTGTGAAATTTCACAAACGTGTTCATACATAGTCATGTTTGCTTTTCATTGAATGAGTGTTTGTTGCATGGTGTTTTGTATATTGCGTGTTTTGTTGTTGCAGACAAGAAATGGCCGCTCTCCAAAATAAACTAGAACAGTTATCATTGAGAGTGCAACAGAGCTCGACAAACAATGATTCTAATAGAATAAACACAGGTACTCGTGGACAGCTGCCGAAAACATGATCATAAACACTTTTCTTTTGTATAAATGTCATTTTTGTATCATATCTAGTGTAGTTGTTACCGTTTGTATTATTTTTGTAGAACTAATGTCTGATTTTTATTTTATTTCGTCGCTTATTATATTCGTATAGTATCTATATACTTTCGTATACTCTATGTATTGGTTTTTATAGGAAACACCATCAACGATATACCGTCGAACTACCCCACAAACAATGGTAACAAGCACCCCAGTCAAATCGAGCCAGGAGGAGGAACGGTTTCACCAAAGACATCTCCAACTGAGTCCGATAACTTCAAACAATCTCCCGTAAATGAAAAAGACAGATTCGAGAAACAATTCAAACAATCTGAGCCAGACAATTCGAATATAACCCAAGAAACTAGTAATATGCACAATTTAGATAATATAGATAAGCACGATAACACTAACGAAGAAAAAGAGTATGAGGAAGGACAAACTGTAGATTATAACACAGACCAATACAACAACCAAGAATATGTAGACCCTAATCAACAATATGTTGATCCCAATCAACAATATGTTGATCCCAATCAAGAATATGTCGATCCTAATCAATATACAAATCCTGAACAATACCAAGAACAACAGTACGATCCCAATCAGCAATATGACCCGAATCAAGAGTATTCGGAAGGTTATACGGCTGAGCCGCAATATGCGGCCGATCCTGATCAGCAATATCCTGCAACTTATGATCCTAACCAACAATATGCACAATAATTAAACTCTATTGGAATGTAAATAAATGGGGGAAATTATATAATATTTTATATTAAGTGTTTTTCATACTGTTAGAAGGATATGTATAGTACATATTATGCAAAATTATACGATTCCATAACAAATATACCATTTTTGTTTTATTAAATTCAAGGATTGATTTATTTATTTATTATCAAATGTATTTATTGTATTTAAAATAAAACTTATAATAATGAACCGTTTATTATTCTCTTCGTAATTGATTAAGAAACATTTAACTACTGGTAAGTATAACGAAAACTGTTCAAATAAGATTATTTAGCTGTAATTAAAAATCAGTTGAGATAACTGAAATCGGATAAAAATTTCCTATGACTATTATAAACATTTTAATCAAATGTCATAAATACCCATACAATTTATAAAATTTTAATTTATTATAAATATATTTAAACTATTTCATAACTAATCAGGTAAAATCACATTTCAGATTAACAGTCTGTTTAGGAGGCTAAATTAGAACAATCGGAGAACTATGTGACGGTTGTAGGATTCAATTGATTAATTTTAATAAGTTTTAATCGCATTATTTATATTTTCCTGCGAATTGTGTTCAACACTCTGTATTGAAGATTTATAGTCATGTGTGCAACTGTCGGTTGGAAGCTGGAAACTGCACCATCAACGTTATTGAATAATTTTCGAAATTTTATAGTATCAGTTCAATACGAGGTTGGCTCTCGGATAAGGTATATAGCCTAAACCCCCAATTGATGGGAGACTTTGACCTGCAGTGGACACAAAAAAGGGTCGACAATGATGATAATAGTATCAATATCATTTTGATAAAATCATTTGCGTATGTACCTACATCCAAGTCTCTTTTTATGGCCCATATCAGGAGTCGCAAACCTTCTTTCGTTCGATGGTTTTTATGGAAATTATTATATGAAAAACATTCAACTTCTGTACTAAAAAAAGAAAAATATCATAGATAACCATGAATCCATTTCAATGATGAAGCAAACAACCTTTTTTAAGGCCACCATTATGATTATTTCCGCAGATACGCATAAGCACTGCACTCAGTGCTCAGTGCGTGTCATGGATTTTTTTTAATACCGTGTTTCCCCGAAAATACGACCCCGTCTTATATTAATTTTACACTCGAAAACTGCTCTAGGTCTTATTTTCGGGGTAGGTCTTATGTTAAAACCATCTTTCAAACCACTTTTTTTATTTAACTAAAAAAGTATGCAATGAAAAATATAATGACAGAGTACATACAATGTATCAAAAAATTTATAAAGAAAAAGCCAAATATAAAATACGTTTGTAAAAATTCAAAATTACGTCCGAGTTTAATGAACGTTTGAAAATTGAAGCAAAAATTATTAATAAACATTTAAATTACAGATGATTTGAATAAAAAATGTAAGAACATGTACGTACAAAAATGCGACGTTGCCGACGTAAAGGGAGGGGAAGCATTGGTGGGAAAACCGAGGTTATAAATATGAGTACGGCGCGCGTTTAGAGTATTCGTCGTTCGACTCTCGGACCGCACGGACCCTTCTCGCGCTCAACCATGGCTCGTACCAAGCAAACTGCCCGCAAATCCACCGGAGGCAAAGCCCCCAGGAAACAACTGGCCACCAAAGCCGCCCGCAAAAGCGCCCCGGCGACCGGAGGAGTAAAAAAACCCCACAGATACCGCCCCGGAACTGTCGCCCTTCGTGAAATCCGCCGTTACCAAAAGAGCACGGAACTCCTCATCCGCAAGCTGCCGTTCCAGCGTCTCGTGCGTGAAATCGCCCAGGACTTCAAGACCGATCTCCGCTTCCAGAGCTCCGCCGTGATGGCCCTCCAGGAGGCCAGCGAAGCTTACTTGGTCGGTCTGTTCGAAGATACCAATTTGTGTGCCATCCACGCCAAACGCGTCACCATCATGCCAAAGGACATCCAACTGGCCAGACGCATTCGCGGTGAACGTGCCTAAGTACAATGATCTATATGATGATAAAACTAACGGCCCTTTTCAGGGCCACCACAGCAATTCTGATCGGTATGAACGCTCTATGGCTCGTACTTTTGCTATATTTCGTATACAAATACTAAATAGAAAATAGTAAGTACTATCTAAATGGTGACTGGGGCAAGCTCTTCTACCGCACATGAAGAATGAACGTTGCAGAGTGCCGATGAGGAAGAAATGTAAGTCGTGTTTGACGTACACAGTCTTGCTTAGTAAAATTTTTCCATGTATATAACAAACTCATATTCGAAAGACTTAACGAATCGTGTTAAAGAAAATCAATTTAAGACCTTTTTAATAATACAAGTAGCGATTAAACAGGGTCAACCGAAGCATATTAATCAAAATGGTGGCCCTGAAAAGGGCCTTTAACGCAAAAGTTACGGCGGGTTCTTGAATTTACTTTGAGCTGGTATACTTGGTAACAGCTTTGGTGCCTTCGCTGACGGCGTGCTTGGCCAATTCTCCCGGAAGCAAGAGCCTAACGGCAGTCTGGATTTCCCTGGAAGTGATGGTGGACCTTTTGTTGTAGTGGGCCAAGCGGGAGGCTTCAGCGGCGATGCGCTCGAAGATGTCGTTGACGAAGCTGTTCATGATGCTCATCGCCTTGCTGGAAATTCCAGTGTCGGGGTGGACCTGCTTCAACACCTTGTAGATGTAGATGGCGTAGCTCTCCTTCCTCCTGCGCTTGTTCTTTTTCTTGTCGGTCTTGGAGATGTTCTTTTGGGCCTTGCCGGACTTCTTGGCTGCCTTTCCGCTGGTTTTCGGGGGCATTGTGGCGTTGGATGGAGAAATTCGCTGGCGTCAAGTCGGGACGATGCTGTCGCTGCGAGAGACGGCGGTCGAATGAAAAATTTCGGCCCGATTTTCCTTCCCATCACTTCGGGCGTGCGTATGCGGACGGCGTGCGAAGCGCTCCGCACCGCTCCCCGAAACGCTTAAAGGCGTTTTTTCGGCCGGTTTTGTCATTCCGCTCTGCGACTCCGCACCGTTCGCACGCGTATCTCAAGTAACTCGATATGTCTGGTCGTGGCAAAGGAGGAAAAGTGAAGGGCAAGGCGAAGTCCCGCTCCAACCGAGCCGGTCTCCAGTTCCCCGTCGGCCGTATCCATCGTCTGCTGAGGAAGGGAAACTACGCCGAGCGCGTGGGAGCCGGCGCCCCCGTCTATTTGGCGGCCGTCATGGAGTATTTGGCCGCTGAAGTCCTCGAGTTGGCCGGCAACGCAGCCAGGGACAACAAGAAGAC
>JAOXNN020000028.1:238213-260311 GCA_028571205.2 Hydropsyche betteni | reverse complement strand
CAAATCGGGTACACATTTCGAGTTCACACAATTGGATTTTCACATTTTATGGTTTTCCGTTTCGTAAAAAATCCACAACCGATGTTATTAACATCGGGCCTATTTACTAGTAGTTCATAAATATTATCATTCCATATATTTATTCCGTTTCCTTAAAATTGAATAATCAATTTCGTAATCGATTCGTTAATATTCGACTATCGCGAAAAGTTCCGATTGTAATAACGAGCGCTTTCGCAACGACCTCCGCCATTTTTCGTCCGGTTTTCGAAGGCGGGAAAAATTCAATATAGGATTCAAAAGGGCGAACGGATGCACTTCCCTTTCCCAAAGCGAATTCGAAAACGAAGCAGTTTCGAAAAGTATACTGCAAAAAAAAAAATGGGTAAGAGCATGCGCGCGTTCAATGCTGTTATGACCTCGCTCGGTTCAATGGCGGCGGGCTGTTGAAAAGCGCCGTTTCAGTTTCGCACGGATCAGTCTCGTTTCGGGTTTCGGAGAAGGTGCGCGTTTCGTGGTCGACTTTCGGATTTTGGAGTCATCGGAGTCATCGTCAGGTCATTAAATATCTAAAATGTTTCTAATACGCACTGAAAAAGTTTTGGATTTGCTTGTTTTTAAGTTTTATAGAGTCACTATTGGGTTGCGAAAATTGTTCTTTATTGGAAAGGACAGTCCTTTAAAATGACTTTCCTGTCCTTATCCACAGCTTTCCTGTCCTTATACACAGCTTTCCTACCCTTATCCACAGCTTTCCTGTTCTTATCCACAGCTTTCCTGTTCTTATCCACAGCTTTCCTTTTCTTATCCACAGCTTTCCTGTCCTTACACACAGCTTTCCTACCCTTATCCACAGCTTTCCTATCCTTATACACAGCTTTCCTACCCTTATCCACAGCTTTCCTGTTCTTATCCACAGCTTTCCTGTCCTTATCCACAGCTTTTCTGTTCTTATCCAAAGCTTTCCTGTTCTTATCCATAGCTTTCCTGTCCTTGCCCTTTTTTGAATTTAGGAAAGATGGATGACTAACGTAATTTATTTATAAATTAAAAATTTCTTGCGGTTAAATGATTAAATTTTATAATTTGAACAATTGACAACACAAATATAATTAAAAAATATATTTTTTTACATTAACTTTAGTTTTAAAAGTTTCAAATATTTTTTTTTGTTTCACTACATTTTCGAATTAATATTTTAATTATTATTCTGATAATACAACTTTTATGAGCCAACAAACTATTACCTAAAAAGTTATTGAAACTTTTTCTTTAATTTTATGAATTTTTAATATATTATTTGTTGACGTAAATATTAATTATGAAATTGTATTCCAATAATTAAAAATAATATATAAATATATTTCAAAGTCTCCTTTATTGCAACAATTGGCATTCCTAATAGAGTTCGAATATTAAAAATCGTCCTTTATATAATATTTAAAAATTAATTTCATGACCATTTCACTTAACTTCAGTGAAAAAAGTATTTAAAAACATGGCACATTAAGTTATTATAGATAAAGAAAAAATTTTATTTAAATAATCATATTTTCTTTGTATTTTGAATATAATTAATTGTGCAATTTGTATATAAAGTTGAATATTTACTTTGTTTAAAAATAAAATCAATTAAATAAGTCGTATTTGTTAAAATCAGCAGACCGTAATAGTAGATTTATGTGCAATTTTTGAATTCGTAAAATTTTCATAAGCATTGTGAAATATAAAATGTTTTTATTTTCCATCAAAAGTATAATTTTTATATAAATATTAATATGAAAAAAAAAATCTTTTAACATATTAGCACTGAAAGGCTAATATCACTATAAAGCAAGTCAATATTTTCCCAATTTGAATTTTTCAATAACGGAAACTTTGAATGGAAAAATAAAAGCGAATAAACTCAACGCTTTTCCGTTCATCAAATATTCGTTGATGTTCTTATTGATTTATTTCTCAATTTTTTCAACAGTATGCTATCGATCATTTCTTTTACATAGCAATTAGTTTGAACCGAAAGCCATAAAAAATTTATAACTATTTGTATGTAAACATGTTCGATTAGCATATTATTGATTTTCCAAACTGTAATTTTCTTTATTTTACGCAAATATCGAAACAATTTTATTGATCCAAAAAATGTTCAGTCTGACATTGAGAAAAAATCGAATTTTATTTATTACCACTTGAATTTTCTGTTTATGTCATGTTTTTCATCCGAAGACAAGCTACGCACAATTTTCTTGCATTTCATAATATTTTTATCATTAATTCAAGGCTTACTACGTTTGTACTTAAATAATATATTTAACATTACAAAAATATTCATATTAATGAATCATCATCGATAATTTTGTTAATTTCCTATAACGTCATTATTTCATCATTAATTTTGCAGGTGTTCCATTTGCGGGACATAAGATGGGAGCGACCGCAGTTCCTGTCAAAGTCGTTCCTCGGCTTCGTCACCTTTAACATCATTATCTATTCGCTGCTCGCCGCAGAAGTGGTGACCACGCAGTTCGCCGACACCACTTCAGAAAGGAAGGTACGTTCGTTTCGAAGATCTCTGTTTGTACAAGTTAGCCATAAACACCTTTGTGCGAACGTGACGAACGTTTAAACAGTTACTAAGAATGGATTTGGAATCGTTAAAACAGTATTTGCTTACCAGTCGTAAAAGTTGTTATTTAAATATGCTTATAGTCGACGTAGGAACGAAACCAGTATTATGAAATGTATTCAATGTGCTTTATTGAACTTTCAGAGCTTTTATACGCACGTATTCAATGGTTGCTACGCCGTATTCCTTTTCATTGTCGTCATCTTTTTCCTCATTTACGGCGTCGAAGTTTACTTCAAGGTACTGTCCAATAATCATATGCATATTCAAACTATGAGTTTCGTGCGTAGATAAAGTTCTCGTTTACGTTTTTTAGGTGCGTGGGGGTTTTCTGACGGAGACGACCGTAACAACTATCGTGACTCAAAGGAACCGGCGACAAGGCAAACAGATTAAAGAAAAGAATGGTAAGGAGAAGAGTGAAGATCTCGAAGAATTGGCCAAACCATGTTGCTCGAAAGATATTGACGACGATGTTAAGCCAGGCGATGGAGCCGAAGCCCATGACACTCTCGTTACCAAACAGGTATGTCTAATTTATACGCTAATATCTTCTTTATTCAAACTGAAGCAAATGCGTTTGTGTCTTACATACTTCTAATTGCGAAACCACGTGACTAATTCGATTTCACAGTTAATTAATGTGAAGGATGTGTCGATTTTATATGAATCCATTTTTGTTACGCAAATTACGTATGGTGTAATGTAATAAGATGTTTTCCGATAATCGGGACATGTTTATAATATTATCTTTAATAAACAGTCTCTTTCCTTTTGTGTTTAATGTTTGCAAGTTGACATTGGTAATACAATTTAACCAGTTTTGAAACGAATTACATTTTTTGTCCTTGTCCTTGAATCTTAGGATTACGTTGAGCATTCTGTTTACATATATTAATTTTTTTTTTAAGATTTTCACTGTCGCAGTCCATTACTTTTGTGTTATTTACTTAATTGATCTGTTTTTGTAATGTGTCATTTTTATCGGCACTTTATTCGGATACTCATCGGCCATGAAGAAATTATATTCAGTCAAACATTGTGTGTCACAGTCCAAGTATATTTCAGTCTATGTATATTTGGAACAGTCATAAATACACATTGTTGGGATAAGTAAGGTTAGGTTGAGTTGGGTTAGGTTTCTTTTGGTAATTTCATTTGTTTTGATCAATTTCTTAGGTTGGGCTGGATTAGGTTAGGTCATATATATACATATGTAATCGAATTCGATTTCGGTAATAAAATTTAAATTGAATTTCTTTCTTTGCAGGGTGTCCGCGTGTTTACTAGAGCGACTGGTGTAAACACTTCTCAACTTCACCAATCGAGAGTCGGACTTTTGTCTCAGGCGTTTATGCTGATAACGATCGTTGGATTCTTGTTTTCGGAAACACTCAGCGAATTTTGGAAAACCAAGTTCGTTTATTACAATATTGCACTTATAACTATTTTTGCATAAAACAATATGTTTTAATTCGTTGTTTATTGTTATTTCAGAGTACCCGTAAACTCTCGCAACTGGCACGATGTTGTATTCCGAGTCGTTGAGATAGGAGTGGCATTATGGTTCCCGTGTGTTCTTTGGAACTGTATGGCTCCCGAGCAACTTTGGATATTGAACCCTCGCCGCCTCCTTTCCCAGCAGGAGCCTGAAGATAATGCCACAGCCACCCCGGTAACATCGGAAAAGGTGATTATAGTAAATAAATAAACGTTTCGAATCTATTAGTATTTACGATGTATACTGCCAACAATGGAATTTTATCTTAAGCAAAGTATAGGGTCATAGGTTATCGATTATTGAAAAATAAATGTTCACTACTCGAAACTTATTTGATTCGAATGCGTGTTTATGTTCGAATTTCTTTAATGACGCAGGACGAAGAAGACCTCGGAGGGAGCTGCAGCAGCTTAGGGACACGCGACTGCTGGATTTGTTATGACTCGGAACGAAACGAACCTTTGATTCAACCGTGCAAATGCACCGGGGACGTCAGCAGCGTACATCATGATTGTTTGCGTCGATGGCTTGTTGAGGTTATTAATTTTCTTTTTGTTTTACAAATATAACCATTATTGATAAAATGACTAATTGTTTATTTGAATATTTAGAGTTCTTCGAGTGCTGAAGAATTGCGATGCAAAGTATGCAACAGTCCTTATGAAGTGGAAAAAACAACAAAGTACATAAAAATCTTTTGTTTTTGTTTCGATAATATTCAATTCTATTGAAAATATCTAATTATATATATATAAATTTTCAGAGTAAGATGGGATCGAGCATTCACAACTCAACAATGGCTATACACGTGCGTTTTGGTTACCTGCATGACTGTGGCAGGCGTCGCTGCTTGGGTCGTAATTCAAATATTCGAAAGTCCAATCGTTCGCGTATTGACTGCTGGCGTGTCTTTGCTCATCGTCTACGTATGCGTCAAGTGAGTTATTCGAAATAAGCAAACCTTAAGTAATTAGCCGAAACGGTCATTGAATTGTGTTATTATCATCTTCAGATTCCTCGGCATGAACACTGTGACGGCGTACCAGCGGGCCAAAGTTTCCGGAATCAACATCGTGAGCGGGTCCGGAGCACAACTGGACACCATCAGCAAATCAGTGACTGTCGAAATGAACACGAAATCTCAATTGCAAATGCCGTGAAGTGCGCGCTCAGGGTTCGAATATCTGGTGCGGTTTTGGAAGTTGACTCGCAGCAGAGTCGACTTTGTGCGGCGACGAAGGTTTACACGTGAATTCACAAATTCGTTCTCAACACTTTTTCTTTTCGTTATACTTAACTTTTATGATTAGGAGCATGTTTGATGAGAATTTGTCGTATTAGTTGATAGGTCGTCTTAGCGGTGCTCCAATTTCATGTTTTCTTTATAGTTCATGTGATATATGATGATAAATAGTTTTTCATAGTGACAACTGTGCGTCCGAAATATTTTTCGTTAAAAGAATGCAACAGTGTCAAATTTTCGATGTGTCAATTTTTCTTGTGATCATACAGTTGTATTAATAGTCATTAAAAAATGCTACCTCTCATCGCATTGGAAAAAAATATTATAATTATTTTATAATCTGAATAATCGTTTTTATTTCGTGAAAATAATGTTCTTACCGTTGCCAAATATACATAATTATAAACTTACATTTCTGGTATTATTTTTGACTTCGCGTTTCATGGTACTATTATATTTTCATATCCAATATACTAATGCATTTTCTTATTATGCTAGATGTAAGATTATATATTAGCGACATTCTGTCTCAATTACAATAAAATCGTATTAGCGTTGATGTTTATTGAAAAGATCTGTAAATAGTATATAGAATGTAGATTAAATAAAAGAGGCTTGCTTGTTGTGTAATTCCGCACCGGAAACGTAGAACAAAACACAAAAATTGTCAGAATAAATCCGTTTTGTTCGTACTTTATCCGAGTATATGAAAGAATAATAGCAGCCTCAATATAATGCAATACTTTGTACCTTATTACATCTGATATCTCGACTATCCAATTAGCTCACAAAAATCCAGTGGAAGTTTCTTTGTATGGTTCTTTTTTATGTTTCTCAAAACATTATAACAATTTTATCCACCGACTTCAGTATTCTTTCGATGAAGCTTTCACATAGTCTGCTGTTGGATTAGCGGATCTCTAATATATAAGTAATTTATAGTCTGTGATAAATTGTCGATGACGGTACCTTATGTCCGCCTATTTAAATGTAAGTTTATGTCATAATTTTTTTTCGTAGGATTGACAACTTGTAATTGTAAAGTATATATAACATTATAATATATAGGAATATATATCTTATTGTCAGTTTTATGTTTGTTAACCAGTGTATTTGTAATTGAGAAATGTGTATTTTTCTTTTCTTACATTTTGTGAATTATAATTGCGTGTGCTAGGGAAATGTAAATATATTATGCATATATGAAAATTTTTGTTTTATTAAAAGCAAACTTGTTTTCCCAATTTTAGTTTTAATATCTATTCGATTTGAAACTCCAATATCAGGAAGTGATGTTTTTCATTACAAAGAATAGAAAATATGGAAAAACATCAAACTTCCAGTGGTAACGATAAAAGACATTTTTTTATAAACTAGATTTGACAATTGATTTTCATTTATAATCTGCAAGAGTGTTAATGCACTAATTCATAGAAATTATCTCGAAATTTCTGAATGATAATACGTAATAATATTTTATTTAATGCAGAGTCATAACGCCATGCGTTTATTTTAAATTTATTGTTGTAAGTTCAATCGGTTTATAATTGTTCAGTTATATTTAAATCGTTCGTTTTTGTTTTCGTATTATTTTATCGACAATAGATTTTTAATTTTTGAAATTAGATCAAAAGCAGTTATCAATTTGGAATTTTGGATCACTTTATTTAATTCATTGAATATCAACGTCTTATATTATATCGAACTCTAATTGTATAATTAGACAATGGTATATTCAACAATTTCAATTTTTCAATTTCCATTGATAATATTTTTGAAATATAATTGATTTTATAATAGAAAAAAGAATCGCGTTGGACTCTTGCGCTTTTAAAATCAAACTTTCATGTTTTTTTTTACTTTTTATCAAAACAAAAAATCTCAAGTTTGTTAAATCTCGAGTTGCAATTGTTTTAACCATAAAAGGATGTAAGTGCCATATAAAGGAATATGTCTATTTTTGATTTCATAATTGTAACTCGCGTTTGTACCCAAATGAAATATAATTGATCACCTCTTAATTTGACAACTTTTTGATTGGAATAATTTCTCCTTTGGATATCCTTGTCCTGTATTTTTCCATAGTTTTTTCACGATGAGCTGTATTTGCACCACTTTTTAGCGACATCTTCTCTCACGTAAAATATCTTCATGCAACTGACGAAGACAGCTTGTGGCACTTAAAGTCCTATTCAAGAATTTACCAATAAAAATTCGCTGGTGATATCAGTGACGTTCCGAGGCAATTTGCCGCCATTGCGATTTGCACGTAAAGACAATTTGCAAAGATCTAAATGTCGCCTTCTCTAGAAATATAATTCGAAGTTCAAATGATATTTTTAATTACATTTTTACCTCGTAAATTTACTCTAAAACATAATTTTTTTTGTATCGAATATTTTTATAAAGAAAAATATTTATTACTAAATTTATTTTCCGCCCTTCAAATTTTGCTTTTATTAGTCATCACTTTAATGCCCTATTCCGTTTGGATGTCACTGCATGATGTGATATTAAAAAGAAGATTTTAGGACTTGCACCAAATTTCAATTAACACATAGAGCGTATTTCTGGCATAAAGTCGATTTTGGATTTTGCCCCACTTTTCATTTCCGGCATTCACATTACTCCGATAAGTCTGAAACTTCATCAAAACATTCAAACGCTATCGAACAAATTTACACAATTTATAATTGGAAAGCCCTGATTGCACAATAACTTCAAATCGACGATTCAATAAACTACCTCACTTGGGTCGAGCACGCGCCGGGGAGAGCCGGCTGATCCCGTTTTTTTTTCTGAGACCTGCAAATTTTATTGTCACCCAACCAGGACAGACTCCAGCGGAGACTATGAGGTCTCTGCTAGCCACCGTGGTCGTCCTCTCCGTGTCCTGGACCACAGCGGAAGCCTGCACCAATCCTGACCAGTTCAAGTGCACCAACGGGGAATGTGTACAGAAGAATTTGCGGTGCAACTTCAAGAACGATTGCTCCGATGGCTCCGACGAGCAGAACTGCTCCGAAAGTCAGGATCTGATCCCTGTGGTCTGCTCTTGGTGTGGCGATTACTCAATTTTTATGTCTTTGCAGTGACTAACGACTGCATGCCCCCCATGTGGTGGACTTGTGATGATGGAGAGTGCGTGAGCTCGCTGTTCAGGTGCGACGATATGACCAACTGCATGGATGGGTCTGATGAGATGTATTGCGGTGGTTCGTTTTTTTTTTTTTAAGTGTTCTAGTTCTGGTTGAGCCTTGTGTGTCTGTTGGTAGAGCTAGTACCAAATCGAAGTTCAATTAGCATCAGTTCCTTGACTATCCTTTATTCATTACCCTTTCTTGACTAATTCTGACCATTTTATTCTTTGGTCAAAGATCGGATCGAAGCTCATTTAACCCTTTTTGGCCCCGTGGTGGAACCGATATTTCATTGTATTTTTCCTAGTATCTCAGCAGTTCTATTTCGACACCACTTCGATTTTAGCGTTACCAGAGACATTTAGCGTTCTTTGGAATTGTTTATTATTTCGTTAACCATTTGTGTCGCAATGGAACCGCTGGAATGCTGACGAAAACGTGGTGAAATGGTGGTTCCAGCTGGGTACCACTGGGCCACAAAGGGTTAATGTGCGACGCATCTCTTGGTAATCTCTTCCTATAAATTTTACAGATTTTCAACTAAATAATATTTTATTTTTTTTAAGCAAAAGATTCTTGCTTGTTAGTTAATTTCAACGTCTATAAACCCTTTTTGATTTCTAAATGTTATCCAGTAATTTCAATAGCCTTTATGTTTATTTTCTTATTTGCAATCGCATTAAATTATGAACATCTCGTAAATTTTCAAACGAAGAATTTTTATATATATTTTTTTATGAAAAACATCAATAATTTTAATGATTCAGCCGTATCAGAAATTAGCTAATCGGAAATTTCGAAAATGATTATTTGCTAACCGATAATTACAGATTTATTTTCGTAATTATGTCCATGAAATTATCTTTAAATTTGATAAAGATGTTTGAATAATATCAACAAAAACCGACTTAATATAAATATTATTTAAATATAAAGTTTATTTTCATGAATCAATAATTTTATTATTTTAATTTTTTAAATGGAAATTGCCGCAAGAACTGCTATCAATAGATCTCGGAAAAGTTTTTATTATATGATACGAGGAAAAACACGATTCCGATCAATAAATAAGCTGCATATATATGCATTCACATATATGATTTTTGTTAATCAAATTTAATAAACCCATAAATTACCATACTTTTTTCTTAAAGTTCTTTAACGACCCTTGAATTGAATAACAACAATGATATCACTTACCATAATGGCCTTTTAGTCATTGTTATGTATGTGTATAATTGGAAATTTTATTTTACTTTTTCATTCAAATTCGTTAAAAAATAAAAATTTACGTACTTAAGAACTTTAATATAAACATTAATAATAATTTGTGCACCTAAAATGTAAGATTAAAATTTATCATTCGGAACAGAACCGAAAACCAAATACCGGAACTGAACCTATACATATTGAACCGTAACGTCCGTAACCGAAAACCGGAACGAAAAAATTACGGTTCGAAACCCTGACTAGACCATAAATTTTACAGAACACCATCGTTATCATATCAAGCACGTAAATTGCTCTAAGGAAGAGTTCATGTGTGACAACATGTGTATACCCATGGACTGGGTATGCAATTCCGATCCGGATTGTCTCGACATGAGTGATGAGATGAAATGTTCACCAGTTAAGGTACATAAAAATCATAATTTAGGTTTTAATTCGATTATTTAATTTTCTTTAGAGTGAGTTTGCATAAGGAGTATATACCGTATATATTTGCCCACCTAAATTTTTTTAAATTCATGTGTTTATTAGCAAAATTTTCACTCAAAATAATTTTTAAATAATAGATAATGTCATTTTAAATATATTTAAGTACATTATCAAAAGTGATAGATAATATTTTTATAAATTTTTCTAATAAGAATGGAACTATAGAAAAAATCCAACTTTTGTTTTCTTACAATGTTATTCGTTTCAGTTAATCAAATTATTTTATTATATTTATGGAATACTATTTAATCTGAAAATGCATTAGATGTTTATTTTGATTTTAGTTTTTATAGGGAAAACAGCACTTGAGTTTCGCACTTCTTTCATCAAGTCTGTATCTGCGATTTCAATTTCGTATCAATATATATTTTTTTATTTTTTTCTTACTTATTTATCCTTGTAAGTAAAATAGAATCATTATTTACATAAATATATTTAAAAGTGCAATCCTCCAATATTTGAGTGAAAAATTCGGTAATAAATATATGATATTGAAAAAAATAAAGAATAAATGAAATACACGATCGGTAGTATACTTAAGGCTCCATAATGAGCGTAAGTATAATAATATTCGTTGAATTATATTCACTGATTATGAGTATATTTTCTAGAGAAAACACGCTAGCAAAATCATAAAGACACTTGAGATATTTTTCCTAGAAAACATGCTCACGCTCACTATGAAGATTTTCCCTCAATTAATAAGCGTATTTCGTTCATATTCACTTCGCTTTGAATTAAAATGAACTTCACTTTAAACATTAAAGTGATGCTGAAAGAGTGAGCGATATAATAAATACTACAAGTGTCCTCGCTCACTAATCTGATAATAACAAAGATACGCTCACCTTGCGGTTCGTCCTAAAAGGTAAATCTCCATAGTGAGCTTAAGCGTACGAAAGTGCGTGAAAATTATTTTATTTTCGTGCATTGTCTATGTTCACGTTCAAACATATTATATGCTCAACACTGAGTATTTTCATATCGTTATTTCGGTTTTCGAAAGTGTCTCTTTTTTTTTTGATTTTGCAGAACTCCACTTTACCGTATTGCAGAGGTTTTACTTGTGCTAATGGCCAATGTATTTTCGAAAATTGGAGATGTGATGAGAAAGCAGATTGCTTGGATGGTAGCGATGAATTAAATTGCAGTAAGTATTACATTTATTGCACATTGAAAAAACCCTTTTTCCCAAAGTGGAACTATTATACGGTAGTGTATCATTCTTCGACTGTCGAATGTGAAAAGATATTTTCTACATTTAAAAAACAAAACACACACACACATGTTTTTCAGTGTATGCGAATTTTGATCCTTTTTCAGCTTCCAAGGTTGTAAATGATGATTGTGACTTGAATGATGGTTATTTTCCTTGCAAAAATAAGGCAGCTTGCATACCAGCTGAACAAGTATGTGATACTTTGCCCAATTGCAGTGACCATTCAGATGAGGGTGAAGCTTGTAGTGATCGTAAGTTTAAATTTCAAGTTGGAATCTTCCTTGTTTTATTTACGGCTCTCATTTCTTTGGTCCATATTTTAATTCGCTTATGGTCATTATTTAAAAATTAAACATTATTTATAGTAAGCAGTATCCATCGTCAATATACAAACAGACAAAAAATTTTTGCACTATCGGGAGTTTGTCACAATATTTTGATGAAGTACACTTTATTAGGACTTTACTAAATTTGTTTTAGACAAATCGTTCAATTTCGCAAATTTATGAATTCGCTAATTAATATTACATATACACGAGCTTCAATTTTTAATCAATGCTCCCAATACCAGTTCCCGTACTTTATTTTTCTAATTAAAATTAGATTAACTAGCATTACTATTGTTTATAATGACCACATAATAAAATAATACTGACCCAAAAATTTACTCAGATCTCTCACTAATTAGTTTTAGGACAATGTGACTATATCGATCCACTGGACTAGACGTGTTTGAAAGTTTTTTTCGATCGATGTTGAAAAATACGACACAAATCTTGCCAAAACTGAAAACAACAATATAATTTTAAACTCTGGATTTTTCAGCCAAGAAGAACTGTGCAATGCATAATTGTACTCATGGATGCTTAAATACACCGGACGGAGCTTTTTGTATTTGTCCAAATGGCTATGGTAGAATAAACAATCATTCTTGTGAAGATTTGGATGAGTGTCATTTACTACACTCCCATTGCTCTCAACATTGTATCAATGTACCTGGAAGTTTCTATTGCACGTGTGATGCAGGATACCTTATACAGAGTGATAATCGTTCTTGCAAAGTTTTAGGTGATTTTTAATTGATTTTGTATAAAAATTGTTTATATTCCTCATAAAATATTATATGACTGATGTGAATGAACTCAGAATTCGTATGGTCCTCAAAAAGCAGTCCTTCGCAATTACTTAGTCAAAATTAAATGTAGAGTTCCTTGTAAATGTAAATGTGGCACTCGTAGTTTCGCCTAGTGTTATAATATGTTAAAGACAAACAGAACAGATACGTAGGAGGAACATTAAGAATGATATTTGTAAATATAATACAAAGCGAATGATGAACTAAAAGGAGGGTAGAAACAAGACAAGAGTAGAAAGAATTAGGACAATGATTAGAATTAGAAATAACAAAAAAATACAAAATTTAATCATCGTTTTTATAGGTCCCGAACCAGTGATGATTTTCACCTCTTCCGACCATATCATGGGATATAATTTAGATACGATGAGATATTTCCCAATACTCAACACTCCAACACGAGTAAAATTAAAGTTTTGTAATAGTAATCGATTTCCACAACTTGGCATAACCTTAAATAAATTATTTTAGCCGATTGGCGTCGCATACGATGACACTTACATATATTGGACTACAATAGAATATGGATTTGAATCAATCAACAAAGCATACCACAACGGAACTGGAATAAAGGTAAATAACTTCCAATTTTACTAAACTCAAACGAAACAAGATATACCATTATCAATTTCAGGAACTAGTGAAGAGTGGTCTTGTACAACCTGAAGACATAGCGGTCGATTGGTACACCAAAAACTTCTATTTTACCGAATCGGAAATAAGTCACATTGGGGTGTGTACCAATGATGGTCAGCATTGCTCCGTGATCATAAGCAGGAATGTACACAGGCCACGCGGTATAGTCCTCAATCCATTCAAAGGGTGAGCTTAAGTTTAGTTTTGATCTTAAAATCATATGAATGGTAACTGATATGTTTGCTTGCAGCGAAATGTACTGGACTGATTGGGGAGACCGACCTGAGATAGCCAAAGCAAATATGGATGGTTCTGATGATAAATCTTTGGTGATAGACAACATTCATTGGCCGAATGGTCTCGCTATCGATTATCCCAACGAGAGGTTGTACTGGGTAGACGGGAAGCACCAATCAATTCAAAGTGTGCGATTGGATGGATCATTCAGAAAAGTATTAATGCATTTATTGAGTTGGACAAGATTCTATTATGGGCGTAAGCGACATTGTGTATTTGCCAGTGGTGTAGTGGGGCAGGAGCGCACTGAAGCGCCGCTCCACCACTTTATTTCGAGGTGGAGCGCGGCTCCAGTATAAAAATTTCACATTTCAAAAAACTGTTCGAAATTTAGCGTTAGACCGCAAGGCTTCAAAATCAAGTATTTCAAGATATCTGGATGTAATATGGAAGGTAAAAAAAAAAATGGATAAATGTGTACCACGCGAAATGACCGAGCAGAGAAAGGAGCGGTCAAGTGTGAAACACATGCCTTCGTTCATTCATTATGCTCAAATTTGACGCTTATTTTCACAAAAGATTCGAAAATCGGAGAAAAACTCAAAAGCATCGTGTATTTAGGAACGACAGCCGAAATTTCGAACTTGAAAATTGTCAAACCTCGTCAGTTTTATTTTTTTTTCTTTTATCTTACAATTAAAGATATATAGTGCTCAACCACTTTTTTTAGCGCTCCACCACTTTTTTTAGCACTACACTACTGGTATTAGGAAAATAAGCGAATGTAAGTATGGCGATATGCTTCAAATCGAAATATATCGCCATACATCATTATCATGCATTCAAAAATGAATAAAATAAATTAAATGGCAAGAAAATATTCTTGACTTGAAATTTAAGGGATGCGCCACATCCACAGCATCCATGCACCACACGCTTAGTTTCGATATATTTTTACTAGAAATTATCATCACGCTCAAGCTCATTATGGATCCTTGTCCTGATTTTTTTTATCCATAATTGTATATATCAATATTGTTAATAATTTAGAGCATACTCGGAAACATCAAACATCCTTACTCTATAGCTGTTTTTGGAGACAAAATCTTTTGGACTGATTGGGGTACCAATTCAATAGAAACGTGTAACAAGTTCACCGGAAAAGACAGAAAAATTATAATGAAAGTAGATAAAGTAAATGGTGAGATGCTTCCATGAAAATTCCACTATTTTTCAATATTTTCAAAATTTATACTATTATACTTTTCGCAGGACTACACATTTATCATCCTGTAATGGCGCCGGAAAAGAAACACGGTTGTTTAAATAACGATTGCGAGCACATTTGTTTGTTGAAAGGTATCAATGGTTATTCTTGTGCTTGTTCAGAAGGCTATATATTGAAAGACGACAAGAAAAAATGTCTAAGTAAGAATTGTAATAAAGATCTTGAAAAAATATCAATTTTACGTTTAAATGCGTGACGTATATGTTTTAACAGAGATTGTCGATGAAAAATATTTGATACTCGGCGCTGGTGATATGATAATGGTACTTCACCATAAGATCCTCGGAAGTCATGGATTCGATTATTTTAGGTATTCCAATCTGCAAGTGAATGGCCTAGTATACGATTCTCTCAGAGGTCCTTTAAAATTAATTTTATAAACCTGTTATTTAGTCGATCAGTTCTATATATCGAGAGAGTCTTTTATGAAAATCGCTCGCTCGAAAATGAACTGATCATTGAATATTATTTTGCTATAAAATATTTCACCGATATTACAGATGAAGTCATCGTATACGACGATCGTGAAAAAATAATTTACACTATAGGAAGTTTCGTTTCAAACAAACCGAAAATATTTGCTCTTGTAAGCTCTGATGTTGGAACTGTTCTAGGAATGAAATTAGGTATACGAAATTAATTTGGATTTCATTAAAACATTTCGAAACAATCTACTTTTTTTTCAGACGAAGTCTCAAGAAACTTATATTGGTGCGATATAGAGCATGGTACTGTTGAAGTGCTTTCATTGGAAACAAGAAGCAGAGCTACCATTATGCAAAGGTTTATGGGGGGATTTTTCATGGATGTTGCTATTGTCCCATCCATCGGGTACGATTATTGATAGTTAATTTTTGAGTTGTGATCGATCTACCTTCTACAGTTCCTAAAGCGCTAAAAAATCACGTATAACGAATCGCTGCGACAGAATGATGTTTTCGCGAACTTAAAAACCGACTTTCAAAAGTGTTCAAAACCCAAAAAATTTCAAAATCGGTCACGGGCCCTCAAAATAGCCCGAGCTGTGGGAATTTACCCCCCCCCTTCGGAATTATGTATTTTTTGGTTTCTTAGCGGTTTTGCTGCTGTAGGAAGATTGACAAATACTTAATTGTGTTTAATACTATTGTCGCTATATATTTTGACTTTTTTTCAACAGTATGATGTTTTTGGCCACATACACACGGGATCGAGTAGTTATAACCAAGACTGGAATGGACGGAAAAGGAACTCCCATTCATGTTATAGAACACGGATTTAATGGTTCAACATATTTCGAATTGTATTATTTTTTTTTAATTTTAAATATTATTTTTTAACTGCGTACGCTTTTAGGTCATATTAAATTGCATTATGATCATTATTCTTCACGGATTTTCATAGCAGATGAAGTTGACCGCTATATTGAATCTATTGATATATATGGTGAGTTTTCATATTTAAAAATAAAATCTTCAATTGCATAAAATTGTTATAACGATATGTTTCATTTTTTAAAGGATCTCACAGGCAAGGTTTTCACGAGACAAGTATGAATGTTGCCACCATAACTTCTATCGACAACGAAATATTTTGGAATGAGAAAAATTCGAAATTGTTACATTGGAAAGAAAATTCAAAAGATTCAAAATTTGCAAAACATTATAAATTAGGTAAGGAAAAATCACCGAGTTTCTACTGATATTGGATAAATTTTAAGACAAGATTTCACATTCTGGAACTTGGCAAGCTCATTGTGGAGATTTGTCCTTAAGCTACATATTATGAAAATACTTTAATTCAACTATTTACTTTTTTATTCTCAGATATACCTTTCAATGTGTTGGAAGTGCATATATTTGGAGTACAATCACAACCGAAAATGAATCACATATGTGCTCCACCGAGTAACATCTGCTCCCATATATGCGTTATGAGCAATTCCGAAAGTCAACCAAATGACAAAAGTTTACATTCAATAGTAACCTCTCATTCATGCCTTTGTCCCGAGGATATGGTTTTGGGTCAAGATGGAAAAACTTGCCAAAAAGTGGTGACTTGTGAACTTGACCACTTCAAATGCGAAAAAAGCAATGCATGCATCGAGAGATCAAGATTGTGCAATCATGTAAGGGATTGTGTTTTTGGCGAAGATGAAGTTGGATGCTCTGGTAAATCATTAATCCATGTGAAAATTAATTCTAAATAACTTATTAATTAGTGCTATTTTATTAGAGCATAAATCTATATGTGAGGAAAACCAGTTTGAGTGCAGAAATGGAAGATGTATCGAATTTGATGAACGTTGTAACAAAAACAATGATTGCTCTGATAATTCAGACGAAGAAAACTGCGAGCATTATGGTTAGAGATTAAATATTTTAGAATAGAGGAAAAGAGGATAAACAGAGAAATAGAGAATATTTTTATATTAAAAAATATATATATTTTTCAGATCATAATTTGCGCTGTACGAAAACAGAATTCAAATGCAAAACAGGAATGTGCTTGGAGCAAACTCTCCGATGTGACAATCGAACGGACTGTCCTGATGGTGATGATGAAGAAAATTGTTACAAGCATGTATGTCCTAAAAATTACTTTAAGTAAGTATTGAAAATCATTATCAGTCAATTAGTTTCATTTTATTTTCAACAAAATCCATTTTTAGATGCCGAACTGGAAATTGTATTCCAGCAACTTGGGAATGTGACAAACGTGTTGATTGTGAAGATGGCTCAGATGAACATAACAAATGCCGTAATTATTTAAATAAATTCATTTTATATTTTAATATCAATTATAGCTATAATAAAATCATATTTGTTTTTTCAGTTTATAATAAACCTTGCGATCCTGGTATGTTTAAATGCTTGGTAGGAAATTGCATAGACGCAAAACTTTATTGTGATAAGACAGAAGATTGCATCGATGGCTCCGATGAAATTAACTGTCCAACCGCAGAACAAGAAGCTCAACAAGTCAATTTTTTTTTCATGTTCATGCTAATTGAATATTATGAAATTTATTGAATATTAAATTAAATCAATATATTTTAGGAAAAGGAATGCCTGGACTCGGAGTACGCTTGCGAAACAAACTCGACCATTTGTCTTCCATATAGTGCAAGGTATTAAACTTTCTAAATTAAAATGATTATAAGTAATAAGTAAACCCAGCTTGGTACAATTCAATAACAAAAATATAAATTTTAGACCACTGTGAAATTTGATACTATTATAATGCAGAAAAATTGTATTTTTTGTGACATCAATTGTATTTTGTATCAATTTTCAGATGCAACGGAACCATTGAATGCCCTAATGGTGAGGACGAACACTCCTGCAACATCTTAAAGTGTTTGCCTTCTGAATGGAAATGTGTCAACACTGATGAATGCATCCAAAAAGTTTGGAGATGTGACCATTCTGAAGACTGCATTGATGGATCCGATGAATCCGTTGAGATGTGCAAGAACCTCAAAAGTGTGTTGATCGATTATGAAATTGTAATTATGACACAGTGAAAATTATTAACGCTATATTTCCCTTTAGATAACCACACAGAACTATTTTCACACCCGCTTCCCATATCCATTCTGTGTGAAAATGGATATCTTTGTGGTTCAGGACAGTGTATAGATTATGACTCTTTGTGCGACGGGTTTGAAAATTGTTATGATGGCAGTGATGAAAATGGATTATGCAGTAAGTTTTTAAAATTAACACATTCTGTATTATATGATATTACATATTTACATGATATTTTTTCAGACTCGGCTTGCAAAAATAAATTATGTAGTGATAAATGCATCCCTAGTCCTCGTGGAGCAATATGTGCTTGCAATGATAGTAGAATTCTAAGTCCTGATGGTTTCAGATGCCAACCACCTCTAGCAGCTTGTTTCCAAAATCCACCTCCTTGCCAACACCGTTGCAAAGATAATGAAGATTCGTACATTTGCAGCTGCTTTGAAGGATTTGGTTTGACGTAAGTCTTTGAAATTTGAAAAATTTTTATCGAACTTCATATTTGATCCAATGAAATTTCAGATCAGATCGCAAGACCTGTAAAGCTCTTGGAGAGCCTAAATCTTTCGTGTTTATGAACAATGCTCAAGTGAGGGAGTTTGACACTAAAGATATCAAAATGAAAGTACTCCACAAAGACGATAATTTAATCCTCTCCGGTATGGATGTGTTTACCGCTAAGGACTCCGTTTTCTTCACAGTTGAAAATTTAGGACAAATAAGGCATTTGAATTTCAAAACGAATAAGGAAACCATTGTATCGGGTGTGGGCAAACCAGGTCAAATAGCAGTCGATTGGATTTCAGAAAATGTATACTTTGCTGACGAGGCAGAAAAAGCTCTCATGGTGTGTCATATGGACAAAAAAAAATGCGCCAAAATTCAAAATTTCGACAAAGACTCAAAAGTATTCAATTAGATTTGATAAATTCTTAATAATGTACTACACGAGTATTCATTTAGCATATATTTTCAGATAACTGCTCTCACAGTAGATCCTATCAATAAATTGATGTTTTATGCGTCGACTTTGTGGATTTTAAGCAGCCATTCCAAATCTACCATTTATATGACACATTTAGATGGCACACACATAACTGAAATGATCAACAAAGATCTCAGCTACTGTAGCGGCTTAGCCGTCGACTATGAGAGGAAACTTTTATATTTTGCAGATCAACAGTTAAACAAAATTGAAAGCATCAACTATGAGATGACACATAGAAGTGTCATTTTACAAAACAGTTCCTATGCAATAAAACCGCTAAGTTTGGAGATATTTGAAGACGAAATTTACTTTTTAGCCTCAGGCACACCTAAAATAATAAAATGTGACTTAGGTGGCAAAAGAAAGTGTATTCCTGGAAATCTGCGTATGTACGGGCTGAAAGTTTTCAAAATTGATCAGCAAAGCAAACAGAAGAAAATTCTGGATCTTTGTTCGTTAAAAAATTGTACACATTTGTGTGTACAAGGAGAGATCTCCGGACAGTGTCTTTGTAGTGATGGGAAAGCAGTCGATGATCACGAAATTTGTATAAACAATCAGGTAAATATCAATCATTGTCATCATAAATGGTTAAATAATGCTGGCTTAAAAATCATTCAAAGTTTTCATCAAATTTTTTTGTCACTAATTGTAAATGCTTGATACAAAATTTTGAAGATGAAAATAAATTTGAATATTAAAAATCATCCTTCACCATGACCTATGTTAGCAGTAAGCATATCCATGTATTAACTACTCCGTTTGTTGCTTAACTTAAATGGTTAGCAACTAATCCGTTCATCAAAACTATATCATTGACATATTATCTATTTGATATATGTATAGATACAGTAAAGAACTTTATTATATTAATCAACAATATATTATTTTAATTCAAAATAAGAAATATAATCATGCAATTTCATAAAATTTTCAATACATTTTCCATTAATTTTCAGGAAAGTCCTAAATTTTTAGTTGGAAAGTATTTGTCACGGGAAAGCAAAATTCCAACAGTGACTAAGTCATCAGGAAAAGCAATTTCAGCAATAATCATTATTATCGCAATAATAGTTCTAGTATTGGGAGCCATGCTTATTTACAGACATCAGAAGAAGAAACTGGGAAAAGCGTCAAAACTAGATTATTCGTGAGTACTTTTCTTAAAATTATTCAATGCATGAAATTATTCATTCGAAATCACATATTAAATAACTTTTTGATACATTTGAATGGAGTCCTAATTCAAATTTTTCCAAAATTATTTCAGTTACATGTAGACAATGGCATTAGTTTCTTTCAAAATATTTAAACATACTTTTTTATGATTTTTACCTAATACCTTTTGTCTAATCACTTATTCTCTGCTTATTCGTAATTCATTTATATGATAGCAAAACAAGAATATTTATTTTCTTGTTTGCAGTGTTCATTTCCAGAATCCCGGATTTGGAGGAGCTTTCTCAAACTTCTCTATAGGTTTGGGTAGCATAACATCTCGATTTCCAGTATTATTAAGGTAGTTTATATTTAAAATTTTACTGATACTGTAATTTTTGGAATTTTAATCTTGTATTTATTTACAGACCAAACACGAATGAATTTTCAAATCCGATAGAAACAAAATTGGTTCCAAATGATTGGCCTCCAAGTGCGCTCGATCCTCAGCTTTTACAATTAAAACAAAAGGTACTAAAATTACATATTTTTCCTATAAAATAACATGTGTTTTAGATTTAATAAATGTTAAATCAACTTTAGATACCGGGAAGTCAGCTGGAAGTGCCGAATTTGTTAGGAGATTCAGATTCTGATGTTGAATCTGACCGAGGTTTTCATGATGGAGAAAAAACAAGACTAATAGTATAATTAGACCTAAAATAGTTGATTTTTGTAAAAATTACACTTTACAGACTGATTTGTTTTAGTTGTAGTTAACTTATCATTATGCTATATGTATTTCTTTTGTATAAAAATTATTTCCAAACGATTTAAAGCTTGTTATTCATTTAATGACTGGAATGAATATATTATTAATGATTTTTCAATAATTTTAGAGATATATTAATAATTTTTAATGTGAAATTTCAATCATGAAAGTCATTTTTATTTCTTAACTTAAATGAAATTGATAAATTTGTATTTCTATAGAAAACTTAAAAATCACTCATATTAAAATTGGATGAAAGTATTTTGTTTAAGTTATTTGATAATGTTGACTTTATAAATGATGTTACGTTATATTTAGGTATAGTGTATTACAAATTAATATGTATTAACTTTTTTACGAAATTTCAGTTTTAACTATCTATATTGTACTGACAAAAAGATCATATATTTACATATTACTTTATTAGTCTGGAAACTATAATTATTAAAAATTGTTTGTAAAATATGATGAATATTTTATGATTTTGGTCAGTCACATATTTTTATACAAATCAAAATTCAAATACTGTTTTCAAAGTGATAATAATTGCATGCAATCATCGAATTGAGAATATTTTTTAGAGAATTAATTGAAAGAGTTTTAAATGTGTTTTGCAGTTGAATCGGTTTAACTGTAATGATTCAAGTCCACTTTTATAAATAATAGTAAATAGTAATTTATTATACGATTTAGATTAAAATCAATATCTTCGTACTTATTTCATATTAAATTTAATGCAATGTACAGTGCGAAATGAATATGCTCTCCCCAAATATTATTTTTTCGCACTATATTCTCATTGCAAAATTATGAATTGTCAATCAAATCAAACCATATCGTATTATCAATAAAGATAAATTAATTTTATTGCTTTTTATTTTTATTTTATGCATTTACTGATATGCAAATAATTTTTAAAGTTGTTAC